>PVIC010020828.1:0-29132 GCA_004025085.1 Thryonomys swinderianus | reverse complement strand
GATTGAGCTTTTTCTGCTGAGCCACCAACTCTTCACAGGGTCAAATGTTCCCTTTATCACTGTTGGTGGGGAGATCGATTTCCTAATGATGCGTCCTGATACCATAAAGATTTCTGGTGCCCACTCTAGGATCTAGATGGCCTTTATTTAATACACCTGATCCGAGACACTTGAGACACTCTTCAGTTGCCTCTCCTGTATGAAAACAGTGAAGGGAGCATAGTGATGGACACGTTCTTCATCTTTGCCACCATGGAGCTAAGGTGAACAGAGCTCTCACAGTGACCCAGGTGTCACGCTGAGCATGTTACATCCAGTTTCTCCTATAATCCTCAGGTGGACCCTACATGTCTATGCTTCCTGCATCACAGGTGAGGATATTGGGACTCAGAGAAGTCAGAAAAGTAACCTAATGTGGCCCAGCAAGAATAATAAGTATGTGGCAGAACCAAGAGTCAAATCCAGGTCCCATGAAAAGCCCAGGATGCCACTAGCATCCCAGTGAACAGATCTTGATGAATGACACATCTTCATTTAGGGACAAGTAGTTTTTTTTGATAACAAGATTGCATAGATGCTATATTTCCTCAATGCCACTGACCAAGCAGCATGCAGGAGTCTTGCCTGAGGCTTACGTGATGTTGCAGGCATCCAGAAGTGAAGGACAACTGGACATGAATAGAGGCTTTGAGCCCCAGCTTTGTTAGGGTCAACTGTCAACCCAGGGCACCTCCTTGGTTCCTCTCTCCCATAAGGACATATTGACTTCTCCCATTTCTCCCTTAAAAGTCATATACCTACCAAGAAGGTGGCCTGTCAGGTAGTATTCTCAGTCTGGAGATAGATAGGTAGATAGATAGATAGATAGATAGATAGATAGATAGATAGATAGATAGATAGACAGGCAGACAGACAGCAGGGTAGGGAGGGTAGGTGGGTTGGATGGGTGGATGGAGAGATATCTGCTCACACACACATATATGGCATATCTCTATATATGGCATCTCTCTCTCTCTCTCTCTCTCTATATATATATATATATATATATATTTGACAAATAAGTAACAGAATTGTTCTTGTTGTGTTAAAATATGAGGTTGATACTGATTTTCATGATAATTGCAAGTATTCTATGACTGGCCAGCATATCTATAACTGGACCCCGTCCCCAAGTATCAGGTAGTTGGTTCTGGGATATGTATACCCATGTCACCTGGCCTGGGGGGCAGCATCCTTTCCATCATTCAATCTCCCAGGAGCCCTGGCCTTGGGCTCTGATGTCTACTCAGGCCCCTCCCTGCCCTGTGTCTTCCCAACTGACTCTCAGCTCCTCAGGTTTCCAGTTCTAGCTCAGCCCAGAGGGTGCTGGGCGCAGCATTGCTTCGCTAGCCCATGCAAGAACTGTTCATTGTTGCCTCATTTCCATATGCCCAGCATTTGCCAGCAAATTCATTTGGACTCATTTTTAATAAGCTCCTGTGCACTTGGCTCAGATCTTAAATATTTCACATGATTTGTGTTTGAGGAGTGAGGAAAAACCCACAAACAAACAAAAAATGATGGCCCTCTATAAAGTGACAAATATTTATTGGACTTTTCCAAATGCACCCAATACTTTTAAAGGCCTCTGGGAAAAATATTAGATTAAAAATGTTGTGCATTAAACAACCTGTGAGTCAACAGCTCTTGGTACATGAAGCTTGATTTTCCCTGTTGGCACGGATGGGCTTAGACCATTTGGCCAGGACTGTCTTTGTAAATGAAAGAGAGTGGCAGTGAAACACTGCCTACATCTCAATGATGTTTCCTCATAGGCTGATTAAACAAAGTACCCACCCACCACATTCTCTCTTCCCTCTGGCTTTGGTATAGGAGTTGCTTCTGTATAATTCAATAGACCTAGAGAAATTGATCTGCAAAGAGATTTTTAAATCTATAATTTTACCACAGATGGGAGAATATGAATAGCGTAATTGACCAAGTATAATTCTCTCTGAGGTTCACCTGTAACTTTTCAATATTTCCAGAAAAGAAATAAAGCAATATTTATTGAGCACCTACTGTGTGCCAGGTATTGAGCTAAGTGGCTTCCTTCCTTCCCTCCCTCCCTCCCTCCCTCCCTGAACAAAACACATTCACAGCCTAGTGCTGCCTGTCTGGAGATAAGAGCAGGGCCCTGTTCTGGAATTGGAGTGTAGTTTACAGTCATTGGTGGGAAGCCTGGAAGGGCCAGGGAAGGAATGTAGAGCTGAGGGAGACTGTAGCACTCAGATGTGAGGTGAATCCTGGCCACTGGTCCCATGAGCCAGCCTTCCCTCCCATGAGGCTTTTGGACTGGTTAGATTTGGATCAATTCCTGGTGGAAGCTGAGAAGCTTTGCCCATGATCCCTGAACCTCAGTACCCCCTCCACCCCCACAGAAGTGGTTATAGAAGGCAATTCAGTGACCATCATTAAGCATATAGTACTTTGGAATCACCACTAAGTGTCCCTCCCTGTCCCCCACATGCTGAAGAGCCAGCTGGTTAATGGAATTGGTGGCTGCCATGCGACTTCTTGTCAGGAGCCTCATTTCACATGTAACATATATATGCACAGTTACTTTGATCTTGTGGGAGTTACAGCCATGTTACTAAGTCTAATGGGAATGCTTGTGGTGATTCACAGGTCCACATGAGATTGGTTGTGATTTAGATGGCATTTCTTAGATCAGTTCTGTGGTTTAAAACAAGAGATTTATTCCCTCCCAGGTCTGGAGGCCAGGAAGTTAAAACCCAGATGTTCCTAAGGTTGCTTTCCTTTTGGGGGCTCTGAGCGAGAATCTGTCCCAGGCCTCTGGCCTGGCCTCAGGTGGTCACCAGCAGCCCTGGGCACACTTGCTTTATAAATGTTCCACTTCAAACTGTCATAATCGTGCTCGCTTCGGCAGCACATATACTAAAAACTGTCATAATCACATCAACTCATTATCGACGTCTCTTGGTGCCTGTCTGCCTCTTATAAGGATGCTTGCTGTCATTGGGTTTAGGACTCATCTGAATCCAGTGATTTTCTTCATCCTTCATTACCTCCTATAAAGACTTTATTTTCAAATCAGGTTATATTCTGAGGTTCCAAGACATTTTCCTGGTCCCATATTCTTGGTGATACTTTTCCACCAATTATGGACAAGTATTATTTATGGTGTTAAGAAAGCATTTAGATGAAGTGTTATTGGCATTTGATGTTGAATTACATTAAATGTCTTTTTGGCTTCTTTGAGGTAGAAAATATTTTCCTTCTATGACAGATGAAGAGGATCAATCTATTAATGGACTACTTATTATTAAATGGTACCTTTACAATGGGATCAAGCTTCCCTAACTGTGTATGATTATTTAAATACATCACTAGATTCAATTTGCTAATATATTAAGAATTTTTGCACCTATCTTCCTAAATGAGAGTGAATTATAGTTTGTTCTTCAGAATATTTCAAGCCAGTTATAGAACTATTGTTAATTTCTTAAAACACTTTAGGGAATTATCTGTCCTTTTTATACACTCTGGATAAAGTTATATATTTTAAAAATTAGTTAATCCATGAAATTACTTTGCTTATTAATCCCCTGGATCAAGAGCAATTTTATATGTGAAAATATGACACTTTTTAAAATTTTATTCAAATATATAGTTATTGATCTAAGGCCAATGGATCAATTTTAATAGCCTTTTAGAAAATGTTTTAGCATTCACTGTGATTTTTCAAATTAATTATTATAATCTGATATGGCATTCTAGTTTAAAAACTCTACTTCTTTTAATGCATTATGCTTTTGTTTTTCTTTCCCCCCATTTTTGAAGAATTACTTCTCACAGTCTTTTTTGCTTTTTCCTTGCCACATACAAGTGCACTTTGAGATGATAAGTTGTGTACTTTTTTGTTTCTTAATTTATGAAAGTTATTATCATTACCTATCTCCTTTCACCATGAAGATTGATTTTATTTTTCAATTTAAATGAAAAATAATAACATACATATGTAATATATGCAACATTTAAAGTTTAAAATTTTCATATACTGTTTTAGTTACTTTTCTTGTTGCTGAGACAAAATACTTGATACACAAAGTTAAAAGGGGTAAGTTTTATTTGGCTCATAGTTTTTACAGGTTTCAGTCTGTCATCTATTGGCTCCAAGACAAGGTGGCATGACAGGCAGGTCTTGCAGAGGAGAAACAGTTCATGGCAAGAAGAAGGTAGCAAAGGAAGAAAGAAATGACCACAGCTCTTTCTATCCCTTTCTATCTTATCCAGACTATTTAGGGCAGGCAGCACTCACACTTTTAGCCCTAATGCCCTTGATCCTAACATTGTACCATAAATCAGTCCCAGTTACACAACTGTATATAATTCTACCTCTGAAAAAGCTCTACCTGTGACCATGTGAGGCTTTGGGGGGACATCTAGACATAAGCCATACTATAGACCTAATATTTAAACATGTACTACACATGTATTCATAAATGAGTAAGACATTTAAAGGTATGAATGTGTCAGGTTTTGTAGTTTGAATATTGTTGAATTCCTGTTTACTGATAAGTATAGATACAAATTTTAATTTTGACTTTTCTCTGACCCACAGGATATTTAAATGTGTGCTTATTCAAGAGATAGCAATTTTTGTTTTAATCTTTGCATTTCTAATCTCATTGCTTTTTGACTAAACCATGATGTTTGGATGAATTGTGCTTTTGGAATTTTCTTTAGATGATCAATATTTGTGGGGACTTTGAAAAAGAGGAAGATATTCTTTACAAGTAACCCCCAAATTATTATGTACCTTTTAAATCACTCACATAGTAATTAAAATGTTCTCCGTCTTAATTACATCTTCATTTCCTTGATCTCTCAAGGAATGTCTGTTTATGTTGTTTCATTTAGTTAGCTATTTGGTGAGTCATTAGTTACAGATTAAATTGGTTGTTCTCCTTGATTTGTGTTTAGAAAGTATTTATGGTTGCAGATAATACCATCCATGGTGATTTCATGTCTCCCAGATTTCTTGTCAATTTCTCTAATGATTTTGATTTTATATATTTTGATTCTATGATTTTTCCTATAGACCTGCATGACTGTTAGACTAAATTTAGATAATTCTTTAATTTACAAAAATTAATACTGTTGCCCACACTTTGTAATGCATTTTACTTTTAAATCTACTTTGTCTGCTCTGTGTTAAATTCTTTCCCAATTTCCCTCTCCTCTGTTTTTGCCTGGGATATATCTGCATTCTACCTGGGAGGTGGAGGTGAAGTATCTTCCACCAGTCTTTCTCTAACTCCTCATGCTCAGTGTTGCAAGGTTTCTACTAGAAGAAAGAAATGAGAGAGCAGAACCACTGTCAGTGGTGGTTCCCATGTCTCACAAAGTGGCTCCTGCATTTCTTTCTGTGTTGTTCAAGGAGCCTCTCTGTGAGAACCAGGCAGCCCAACACCTACCCTTAGAGAGGTAGCTTCTCATTTTGCAGTTTTTGTGTATCTGTACATCCTCTTGGAGAGTACACAAACAAAAGGAAAGTAAGTCCAGGACAAACACATAATGTACCAGCAGCACCCCTTTGCCAACTCACTCTGGGGCCATATGTGATTTCTTTGGAGCCCAATGTTTTGAAAGACATTTTTCAAAAAAAAATACTATCCCATCATCCTATTCATTATTCATCCATCAAACTCTTATTGAGCATTCAACGCAGAGTGACAATGGGTCCATCTCCCAAGTGGAATCATGAATAAATACACTCGACCCGTTCTCTCCCTCTCAGGAGGGATAGCTTGTTCCAGTAGATGAAACAAAGCTGTGGTCACCTATTTCCAAGAATCACACTCCCCACCGGGAGAGGAAATCGAGATGGATTCGTAAGGCTCCCTCACGTCTCAGAGAAGACAGTATGGAGAGATGATTTTTGTGATGATGAATGGCTGGCGAGAAAAGTGATATGACATAAAGTGTCATAGCCCTGGGCTAAGAGAAAATCAGCAATTAGCCAGAGTGAGACATGCCCCACCCCATCCCCCAAAAAACTGAAGATAGGAAAAGTTCCCTAATTTTTATAGATATGCAAGGAAAGGGGAAGCTGTAGGGAGCAGCCTCCCTTGCCTTGGGTACAAATAAGGCGACCATCCATCCACACGTACTGCAAGACTGAACTAAGAACACTCGGAAAGTCCTGAGGTTACATTTTTCTTTTTGAAGAATGCTGCCAAATTGCTCATTTGGCCTCACGTTCTTTTTCTGCAACAGAGCTTTCTCTGACCTCGAAGGAGCTGGAGTGGAGGCAGCTGAGTGTCTTAATGTTTGAGAACTGCCAACTCTGCTTCTCCTCCTATAAACTCTCCAGTGGATTGGTCCATAGGGTTAAATGGCTCATTGCAATTCAGCAAAGTGGGTTTTATGTGCAATTAATGTTTGTTAATTTGGTTAAATGTCAAAGTATACATTTTTTGGAGGAAAGAGTTCTTTCAATACAGTCTCCACCCCCAGCCCCTTTAAATATCGAAGGGCGAGATGTTAGTCTCCAACAAATGTAACAGCAATTGTATTCCTTGTCTAGTTGAAATTGAATGGGTGATACCTCAGTTTATGTCCCTCTTGGGAGAAGAGACAATAATATGTCAGCACATCTGAGTCTAAAGTCAAACTTAAGGGGACAATTGAGAAAAACCTTCAGGAAAAAAGAATTGTCTTTACTGCCTGGCCCTAAAGAAGAAAGGGTAAAAAATCCTTCAGTTATTGGCTGTCTTGTTTTGATTCTCTGTCCTTTTTTGTAATATTTAAATTTCTCTGTCTGCATCTTATTTGTCTATTTTTTTGATGTTTTTAGATGTTCTGACTCTGTTCATTTGAATGCAAAAATTTCAGAGATAATTACTCTATATTCTTTATAATGACAAATTTTGATTATATAAAATTTGCTATACATTTATATAAAATGTAGACAGTAAAAATATACCCAATAAAATTAAAAACAGGCTACAGGCCTTGCCACATATCTGTTACTGAAGTAAAAGTATGGTTATTGTCTCTAATTTCACAAGGCAATAATAGATTTAAGGGTCTCAGTCATAGGTTTTCTCCTTTTTTCTATTTATTTTTTGGCATTAAGCATTTGATCTTTGCTGTATCTCTGTGCTGATTAAATTGTGCTGGGTCCAGGTGGCAGGTAGAGTTTAGGTGTGACTTGGGGGGTGTCCAGACATATTTAAATTCTCTTTCAAACATAGAATTTCCTTTCTCTTGGTCCTCTTCCTGCATCTGCATGTGTACTTCAGCAACCCAGCATTTGACATCCATACTGCCCACTCACTTCCTGTACAAAGAGGTGGTGGATCCATTTGGATTGTTCTCAGTCCTAGATGCTCTCTTCTTTTTGCCACATTATATTCACTACTCCTTTCTTACCTTAACATCAAAGGGAGAACACCCCCAGGGCCATGTTGGGGAACCTGTTTTGTTTAAAGTCAGAGGCACAAAGACCTTTCTAGATAGGAAGATCCTGAAAATCCAGCCAATTATAAGAAACTTGTATTTTCTTCATATCTCTCCTCTCACCTTTCTCAGAAATCCATATGACAGTGATTTGTTGACCCTCATCAGGAGCAGTGACCTGGGTGTGTTACTTGACCAGTTGAGTGAATCCCAAACTCATAAAAGACAATAATAATCTTTGAACATGAAATCTAATATTCTGACTTTGCATTGGGTCTCACAAGAGGTAGATTAACTCATTCTGACTTTCAGGTTGAAATTACTCTTTGCACTTCATCAGCCTAACAAATGTACTGGCTGGTAAGCGAGAGTTTCCATCCTCCTCATTTTGTGAGGGCAGGGCCATGAAAGGAATATAGAGATCAACAGTGAGCTAGGTTAGTGTCCCAAGGAATTTACAGTTACATTGCCTGTGATCTCATTTACTGATAACCATATTTTTATAAATAGAAGGGATCAATGTCCAAGGAACTTTGAAGGCCTATAGAAATCAGTAATGGCTTATCTTGGGAACTCTCTGAATTTTGTGGCTCTGGGTTCCTTGCAGGTGACATCACTTTTGGTTGATATGATGTCCTATATCTCACTTCACTTCTAAGTCTCATTTCCACCATCTTCAAGAGGACAGGGTGAAGTGTACGTCTTTCAGGTTAGCTGTGATATGTGCAGAATGGAATATGTGAAACTCCCTGGCCAAATGTCCAGTTCCCTTCTCCGGTCCAAGTTGCACGTGGCTGAGCCACAGCAGAGGTACAGGTCAGTGTTAATGTTTGGTTGTTATTACATGTCTTTTAAGCAGAAAATAGGGTTGTACAAATTTTCCTCCATTTGCCATATAACCTCTATGTGAATTTTCTAAAGGAGATATATGTACAAAATATTGTAACCAAAAACCCAAAGCACCATAATGACAGATATGATGAAATGAAACATGCAGAAACCCATTTTACCAACTGTTTGACACATTTTGGAACAACATAGCACACCTACTGGCACTAAGAGAATGTTAACAGAGAGGGAGAGAGTATTTGCTTGCTTTAGCCTGCAGCCAAGCAGCATTCTGGGTCTAGTTGACAAAGAAAGGAAAAGGGGCAATGTGGTGCCAGCCAACCTTGGGTATGGGACTTAATCTGGTCCTTATGTGCTCAGTGACCTGCACCCAAAGCAACTGGGTTCAGTCAAACATTGGTTAAGATTTTGGCAATTCCATAAGCAACAATTCTCCTCCAGGAATGAAGCCTTTCAAAGAATAAGGTAAAGAGAAATATAGCCAATCCTAAAGCCCTTTGGAAGACACACTTTGTAGAGTTGACCTGAGATCTCTCAAGAGAAATAGATCTTTATTTTCCCAGGAGAATTCTGTATAAGATTCCACTCATTGGGGCCTTCATTTTCCTTCCTTGATAGGAGAGAGGCACATTTTAAGACTTCATGGAATTCCAGACTCAGATTCCAAGAAGAAAATTACATTTGTTCATGTAATAAATAACCATACATTTGGTCTTGGCAAACACCAGGCAGGGCTGTAGAAGATATATAATACAATTAGCCCTTGCTGGGAGTTGCCAGCTGACAATGAGGCAGGATTTATGTGTTTGCTTTTTCCATAAATACAATTTTATTTGATAAGTGCAGTCCAAAGATATAAAGAATTAATCCAGGGCCTGCATTGTGGGATATTTCCTCTGTAATATTAAAATAAATATTACCCCTCTATCCAATTACATAAAATTATGTTAATAATATCTTCTTTGTTGTTGTTGTCTGCCTGTTCCATCTCTGTAGCCAAAGAGTTTATTAAAAGCAGTGACTGGCTTCCTTTCAGAAAGAGGTAGATTTTGTTGTTGTTGTTGTTATCACTCTAGTAAGAAGAGTACAATTATTTCTTTATAATACTTGCAGCTGGGGTGTGCATGTCGGGTGACCACCAGGGATGATTTCCATGAGACATTCTTTGTTATGAACTCCCCTGATTTCTGCTTCAGGCAGACCTGAACTTTTTAGCAATAGCAAAGTTAGATTCAATGCATAGGAACTGTCAGGAGTAAATATTACAATGTCGTGGAAGGGCCAGGGTTAGGTTTGAGTTACTTTCTCAACACCCATATTAAACCCAAACATGTAGGATGACTACTGGGAGCCACTCATCCCAGAATTTATTCTCAGCCAGACATGGCAGGGGATGTGGAAAACAGGTAGAGTTGTAAATGTGAAAGTTCAGATAGAGAACATGGTCTGAACATTCACACGCTTATGCACAGCAAACATGTATGCAGTTGCTTACTTTTAATGAGACCTGTGCCAGGGTGGTCCCTTGGGCAGTGCCCATCTGCATACTGATAGCTACTTGTCCACACTGAGAAAGAACACAAATTGAGTGCAAACATCTAGAAACCTTCATAACAATTTGATGAGGTTTTCTTGTCTGTGAAGTCTACGGGCAATAAAAAGCTGTGCCTGTTTGTTGCATTTCATTTTTATACTCTAAAATTTTTGAGTAATAAATTTTTTAATTGGCAATTGAGAAAAAGAAAAGAAAACTGGTTTTGTTTGTTTTGTTTTTTTGAGACAGGGTCTTGCTTTGTAGTTCAGGCTGGCCCTGAGCTCACTATGTAACTCAGGCAAACCTCAAACACAGCAATCCTCCTGCCTCTGCCTCCCGAGTGCTGAGATTATAGGTGTGAGCTACCACGCCCAGCACTGTGGTATGTGGTACTGATTGCTGGTAGGGTAAATCACCACACCCAGTATTGTATGTGGTTACTGGGGATCTGACCAGGGAGTTTACGCTTGCTAGGCAGGCACTGGACCCACTGAGCTAAATGACCCTAAAGCTGTTTTTTTTTTTTTTTTAAACCAGCTGATTGGAGAAATTCTGGTTATAACAGATAGAACATTTTCTCCTTAATATCTTGTGTCCTAAAGTCCAAAGGGTGTTGATTAACCTGACATGAGCTTTGAAGCTGACCCAAACACTTGTTCCAGCCCTAACTTCTGCTTGCTGCGGTTAGGGTAGTAAGAAAAAATGAGATTTAACCCAGGTCTGTCTCAGATACGTGGGAGCCTTTTGGAATCTTTGCCAAGAAAAGTATAATTAGAGGCATTTTCCAGATCAGAGAACCAAGGACAAAGGGCCATACTGCTCAAGTGAAGGGATCAGAGCTTCAAACACAGCTTCTTCCTCTTTGTGCACTCATCTCCCTCTCTTCTCTTGGTGAGATCTCCAGGAACATGAACTGTGTGTCCTCTGAGCTCAGACACAGTCTGGAGGCCTGGCAGGTGCCATTGGCCTGATCCCCCCAAATGATCTCTGAAGGTATATAGGTCTGTTACACAAGAGAAACCTAAGGCACAGAGAGATTCACTGATTGAAGAAAAAATGAACCAAGCAGGGAGAGGCAACAGAGTTCAACTTTTCACTTCCTGAGTTTCAGGGTCAGGTGGTGTTCACCTCCACTGAGAATCATGGGTGTTTGGCCAGACATACAGTTCACAGGTTGCCATGAGAATTACAGTGCATGTGATAGATTGTATGTGGCACAACCCATATGGTAAAATCCACAGCCCAGCTACAAAAGGTGACAAGAATGTCAAAACTGCAGATCGATGTAGTCCCATATGCACTGGCCCCAGATGACCTCTGCAGCAAACCCCATGCTGAGCCCATGACGCTCAATGAGCAGAGAGATAATGGCTCTGCACCGGCTGCTGGTCTATTGTCCCGCCTCAGGGTGCAGGTCACTGGCCAGAAACAAAGCCTGATGAGCTGGTGATACCCCCTTTGTTGGAACTTTAATCTCTGGTTCGCTGCGCTTTTTTGAAATGAGAAAGTAGATTAGCACTATGTTAGGTAATGATGAAAATGTGGCAAACATCATCAGGGACAATACAGGAGAGTGAGGTCATAGCAGCATGCACGCAGGCTTAGGTGACTGACTTGCTGTTTCAGAAGATCCAAGGTCTCCAAGAAGAACAGAGTAAGCACTTGCTTTTAGCTGTAACTCTTTTGCCCTCTCCTAATGAGAACTGGTATAGAATTGTGTATGGTGAACACTGAGGAAGGAAATGTAAAGAGAAAAGGGAGGGAGGAAGGAAGGAAGGAAGGAAGGAAGGAAGGAAGGAAGGAAGGAAGGAAGGAAGGAAGGAAGGAAGGAAGGAAGAAAAATATGGAGGGAGAAAGGAACGAAAAAAGGAGGGAAAGAGAAGGGAGGAACCAAGAAAGAAAGAAGGAAAAATTAGAGGAAGATTGCTGCATCAGTCATCAAGTTACTAGATTCATCTTTTTCTGGTTATCAGTGGTAGAAAACACTAGGGACTTTAGGATTCAGGGAAATGACGTAATAGAAGCAAAGTCATCTCTTTGTCCTGCCATTGATGTCATTGGATACCAAGATGAGGATACAAACAATGCCTTGTGTTCTGTTGATGTGGCTCATTTTACTTCTACCTTTTGGGATGTGAGGAGTGTGGAGGAGGGTGTTGGGAAGTATCCTGTTTGGGAGAAATAATTGGAAGATAGAAATTGACCAGTCCTTCATGCCTGCCTATGACTTTGGATTCAACTTAACTTCACCTCTGGTAACAACATGGACTCTGGTGGTCCCACATGCTGTGATGCTTCAGGGTGGAACTATGCCATTGCCCATTGCCCATTGCCCATTACTGGTGTCTGTTTTGCCCTCTGAGTCTTTGTTACATTTTGTTACTCTAGAGGTGCTGAATAAAAGGTATGGGAGGCTGGGGCCTGGAGTCTTCCTACCCAGAGTAGCATGGATCAGGCCAAAGCTCAGCTTCTCTAAAACCTCATTTCTGCCTAATTATTATTTTGCCTTGTGCCATTGACTCACAGGAGACTAGAAACTAATGCAAAGGTCCTAGTTACATTCCATTCTTCAGTTTCTTATAGGAGGGAGGAGGTGATGGCTGAAAGGGGGGGGGGGCTGAGTGTGGAGATGAAGGCAGAGAGGATACTTGTCCTGTATGAGGTTTGTTCAGTCTTGTCATTTTGGTGCCACTGCTCCTGGAGCCTTCTTTGTGGCCCATGCATCACCTCTAATCTGATTTTGTGTTTCTAGAGGACATTTATTAGACCCCGCCTGTCTTCCTTCTGTTTACCTGAAGATAAAGGAGTCATCAGTACCCAGTCTTCTTACTGCTGTGATGGCAAGTTGAAGGGTGACCCTGGGCCTCTGAGGCTACACATCACAGAGGATGTCATGCTATCCTCAAATGGAGGCCATTGACAATCATGCAGTAGCCCTCCCCTTGTATGCTAAAGAAGGCTAGGAGGGAAATTTTCAGTGGCACATATTTACTCAACTGTGCTACCTTTATATTAATAGAATAAGGTACCAGAGATAATTCATAAAGAGAAAGGATTTTAGCTCATAGTCTTGAAGGTTCTGTTCCCTTTGTTTTGGGACTGAGATAAGGCAGCATATCATAGCAGAAGTATGTTGTAGAACAAAATAATTCACAGCACAACCCAAAAGCAGAGGGAAAGAGGAAGTGATCAGGGACCTACATTTCTTAGGAGGACATACGTACAGTGACCTAAAGACCTCCCACTGGACCTAACCCCCTAAAATTTCCACCTCTTGATAGCATCATCTTGGACATAAGGCCTTCAACCCAGACCCCTTTTGGGAACAGTAGGATACAAACTCTAGAATTTAAGACAGTCAAAAGCAGTTTGTCAACCTTGGTGACCTTGGAAATCACTGGTTCTTTGTTTACTTCATGTTATCAGAGAACCTGGGAGATGCTGGCATCTCAACCTTCCCTGCTCTGTGTAATAGGAGTTTTAAACTTAGGGACCTTATGGTTTATTTTCTCACATTGCATTTTAAAGATGCCTGTTAGAGTTTTGTGATACCTTGCCACACAGCAATGTCTTCTGATTTTTTTTTTTTTTTTTTTTTTTTTTTTTTTTTTTTTTTTTTTTTTTTTTTTTTTTTTTTTTTTTTGCTTTTTGAGACAGGGTCTCTCTTTGTAGTTCAGGCTGGCCCTGAGCTCACTATGGTGCCCAGGCAGGCCGCCGCGAACTCAGCAATCCTCCTGTCCCTGCCTCCTGAGTGCTGGGATTACAGGCATGAGCCACCACGTCCGGCATTGTGGTATTCAGTGTTGATCGCTGGTGGCAGTGTCTCCATGCCCAGCATTATATGTGGTTACTGGGGATCGAACTCAGGTCCTTGCGCTTGTGAGGCAGGTGCCAGAACCACTGAGCTAACCCTCCGACCCTGCCTTCTGATATTTTAACTATGCGCTTACAGTCCTGAGTCCTTAAGGATGGTTCAACAGCTAAAGCCACAAAAAAGGCCATGGCAGACCAATTCCAAGTCAGCAGGCAGCGTTCCTAGCCCAGGCCCTAGTAACATGTCAATGCGGATGTGTGTGGGTGGACATCATTCCAGATCACAGATGACCCACTCAATTAATTCCATCCAGAAATCATCTACAACATTGTGAGTGAAAGAAAATGGTCTTGTATTTGAAGTCACTAAGTTCTGGGGTAGTTTGAATATAGTAATGGGTAATTAGATGTGGTGAATGTAAATAGTAGCCCTTGGGGTCCCAGATTCTTACAAGTCAATACATCTTATTTATTTGGGAGTACTATAGGCTGAACCCAGATTCTGTGTACTGAGCTCAATTTCCAGTCCTTTTAAATTTTTTTTAAAAAATTTGAGATAGTCTCTCTAAGTCACTAAGTTGCCCAGAATAGGCTGTAACTCATACTCATGATATTCATACCTCAGACTCCCAGAATATTGAAATTACAAGTATGTACCACTATGCCTAGATACAAGGCAACACATCTAATTACTGGAGAAACAGGATAAGGGACTTCATCTTGTGTGTTCTGTTTCTGTGTCACATGGTTTTCACAGAGCTCCTCCTTGATCACTGTTCAGCCAATCAGATTAGCTAATTTCTCACTTTGGTGCTCTACCAGGGTGTCGTTTCTTAACTTCAAAGTAGCCTTATGCAGTGCAGAAACAGAGACTTTTAGGCTTGAGAATCATCCTCAGAGAGAGTCTTTGTTGGATTTTACTGAAACAAATCCATGTCATCACTAGGACAGAGAGAGGAACAGAGTGGTTGTACCCTAGGACTGTGCTAAGAAGGAATATGGGCTCACTCCCTGGGGCCCAGCACGGTCCTCTCAGTGCTGCATCCTATCACCCATGTTGAGAGGACTTCTGAGGCTCACATGGCTCCATGGGAGAGAACATCATAGGCAGCTGATGACATCTGACATAACTTGTGTAATCTCCACTCCATTTTGAGCTGTGTGTGCCTTGAGATCAGGGCTGCACAGTGACTTCTGTGTCTGTTGCAAACATGAAGGTCCTTGGACCTGCTGAGTTCACAGAAAGGACCTTGGAAAGCTCCAGAAAACGCCTGTAATTTGTTGCTATGGATCTTGGGAATGAAGCCCAGGGAGCATGTGATTTATCCACATGAATATATTCAGTGACCTGAACTGATGAGGTTGGATGCATGCACTCTGTGGATCTGAGAAACTGTAAAGTGCAATGCTTTCATCAGGTTTTATACTGGATTGTAATTAATCACACACACAGCCTCATAGAGGGACATGGTGGAGGTGATTAGACATACAATGAGATTCCTGGAGTATGAGTCTGCTGGAGCAGCCATAACAAAATATTACAAATACTTCAACAACAGAAATGTATTTCTCATAATTCTGGAAGCCATTAATCCAAGCTCAAAGTGTTGGCCAGTTTGGTTTCTTCTAAAGCCTCTTTCCCTTACTTGTAAGATAATCATCTTCTTTGTGTCTTTATGGTCTTCCTTCTGTGTGTGTCTATGTCCCAACCTCTTCCTCTTATGAGGACATCAGCCATTGGTTTAGAGCCTCTCTATATGCCCTCATTGACCTTAATTACCTCTGTAAAGATCCTGCCTCCAAATACAGTCAAATTCTCATGTCCTCAGTGTTAGGACTTCAACTTGTGACTTGTTTTTTTGAGACAGGGTCTCACTTTGTAGTTCAGGCTGGCTCTGAGCTCACTATGTGACAAGCCTGGAACTCAGCAATCCGCCTGCCTCTGCCTCCCAAGTGCTGGGATGACAGGCGTGAGCCACCACACCCAGCACTGTGGTATGTGGTATTGATTGTTGGTGGGCGTGAGTCTCCACGCCCAGCACTGTATGTGGTTACCGGGGATCGAACTCAGGACCTTGCGCTTGCAAGGCAGGCGCCGGAACCTCTGAGCTAGCCCTCCGGCCCTTCAACTTGTGACTTTGTATGTGGAAGAGAGGTCACAATTCAGGCAGTAATACTTGAGTTTGAATTCTGACCCTTTTCTTGGGATCATATGACTATCAGTAAGTACTCTGATTTTTGTAAGCTTCAATTTACCTTTTTGCAAAGTGAGAGTTCATCATAATATTTAGTGCACAGTGTGGATAGGCCAGTGTGAGGTACTATGCATCTACTCTGCATACAAAAAGCGCCTTCTCTGTATCACTGGTGGATGGAGTCACCCCTCATATTTCTGATTTCTGCTAGCTCTCTGTGGGATGAACAATGTTAGCTAACACTGGTAGAATTATTTAGAGGTTACAAAAGTATTTTTCGGCTATTGTTCTTTAATAAGTTCAAAATGAATGTGATGCTGATGATTCTAATTATTATCAGTGTGGTCACCACACTATCATGATGAACAGGAAAGTGGGTGTTTGCTTCCTGTCCCATATTAGATATGCAGACAAGCTTATGGAGGCTCAGAGCCCTGTAACTGCTATTTGTGGACTGATAATGGCTCATTCTGCCACTCTGCCTCAGCCATAAGCCTGGGAGTTCCGAACAGATTTTGGGACCAGGAACCAAAGATAGACATTGACATGGATGCCCACAAGCAATGTCAAATGAAAGTGGAGGGTCAGTGGAGTGTGAATGTCTTTATCTTGCTTCCTCTAGAAGGGTAAGTTGTGGAAAAACCCCAGACTACCTATAGGTGGATTCTGCCTTCTTTCACAGTTTCAGAGCTTGATACTGATCCTTTCTCCTTCTTCCAAATCTGGTTTGAGAGTAGAAAAATGCCTCACCAAAAGTTCAAACTTTTATCCTTATGAGATCAGTGAGAAGGAAAACAATATCTTATCAATTGGGAACCAAGTTAATGTTTCTCCTTAGCCTTAGATGAGAGATCAGAGGTTAAGGGATGCATGAGTCACCCTGAAGCCTTGGTACATAGAGCTTGGCACGTTTCTGAGGTGTTCTGCCTGTGGTGGGGGCCAAGGCCTTTGCTTTGGGAATCACTAAGGAAGAATCCATTAAGGTGCTCTGTCTAGGGAGTGTGGAGCATTGGGAGATATCACAAACTGATCATCCTGTGAAATACAGAGTCCAGCCCTAGGGTGAGCCTACTGTGAGCCCTGGGCTGGACACTGGTCAGGTTATTTATGTGCATATTATTGAAGCCTTCCACAAAGTTGTGAAGAAAGAAAAGGTACCAACTATAAGAATTGACATCTATCTATCTATCTATCTATCTATCTATCTATCTATCTATCTATCTATCTATCTATTATCTATCTATCTATCTATCTATCTATCTATCTATCTATCTATCTATCTATCTGTCTATCTCATCTATCTGTCATCATTCTGTCTAAATATCTGCCAGTCTTCATTTGGACTCTGAATTCTGCCTGATTTGGAATCAAATTGTAGCTCTATGGTCAATATGTGAGTAGGGCCAAGTAAACTAGCTCTCCAAACTTCTGTTTCCTTTCCTGCAATTTGAGGGGATATAAGAGGCTCACCTGGTACCACTTGTACCATAACTGAAGAGATCAATAATGGATAGCTAGTCTTCAGCTTCTTCATCACTCTCTGCATATTACTGACACCATTACAGCCTTGTTTCTTCTCATTTTCCAGATGGCGAAGGGTGTTGAAGCTCAGTGACATCTGGCTATTCCTGGAGTGGGGGTTGTTGTGTAAATCATGTTAGTACCATATTTTATATAATTTGTCCCTAGTAGAAATGAGGTAGTTGTTCCTTTTGAACTACTTTACAGTCCTCCTACTCATCTGAAGGAGAACGTGGCTGTGTGGTAGTACTAGCACTGTGATTCCTTCCTACCACTTGTTGACAAAGAGAAAACAGGCTTCAGGCTCAGAATTTTAATGGTCTGGCTTTTGCTATGATTTTTTACACTTTATATTCAGAGCAACTAGCAATAGTTATACATGTAGAGTGATGTTCAAAGTCTCCTATGCCATAAAAACTAGGGCAAAAGGTAAAGGAGTGACCAGAATAAGTAAAAAATAGCACAAAACACACATGGACCCAATCAAATTGCTACTAGGGAATATGGGTATGTGCAAACCTAAATAAACTAGTCTTGCCTCCAGGCTCAGAACTGTAATGCTGTTCTGCTTCATTATTTCCTGCACTTCCTGCATAGCCAAGTCCAGCCTGTCAGTGTCAGAACCACCCGGAAGGATAGATAACCATGAAGATTCCTGGCTTCCTGCAGGGTCCTGGCAGCCTGGCCACTCCCAGAGCAGACTGTAACATCTCTTTCTCAGTTCTGCTGGCCTGTACCCCATCACTAGCTAGAAACTGGCCAAGAAGTGAGATAGAGTAGGCCTGGAGCAAAACAGACAAATAGCTGTGTGGAATGTGTCAAAGCTCCTAAAGACCCACAACTGATAGGTTGAGTGAGATGCCTCCTCAAAAGAAAAGATATGTACAAAACATGGGGAATCCAAAATGATGGCAGGCTTATGGCTCCAGAGCACTGTGGATCAATCAGAAATGTGCTCTTTTCTTCCTTTCTCTCTTTTCTTTTCTTTTTTCTTTTCTTTCCTTTCCTTCCCTTTTCTTTCCTTTCCCCTTCCTTCCTTCCTTCCTTCCTTCCTTCCTTCCTTCCTTCCTTCCTTCCTTCCTTCCTTCCTTCCTTCCTTCCTTCCTTCCTTCCTTCCTTCCTTCCTTCCTTCCTTCCTTCCTTCCTTCCTTCCTTCCTTCCTGTCTTTCTTTCTTTCTTTTTTTTGAGACAATGTCTGGCTTTGTAGTTCAGGCTGTCCCTGAGCTCACTATGTAGCCCAGATCTCAGCAATCCTTCTGCCTCTGCCTCCTGAGTGCTAGGATTACAGGTGTGAATCACCATGCCTGGCATTGTGGTGTGTGGTACTGATTGCTGGTGGGTGTGAGCCACCAACCACATGTGGTATTGTTGTATGTGGTTACTGGGGATCGAACTAGGGACCTTGCTCTTGGTAGGAAGGCACTGGAACCACTGAGCTAAATCTCTGGCCCAGAAATGTGCTCTTTTCAGTCCTTCCTGTGAATCTAATGGTGTTCACAGGACCAATCAAAAAATGCTATTCTCGATGTGTCATTTACGTGTAGGCACTGCCAATCAAAAGATACTCTTTCAGGGCCAGAGATTTAGCTCAGTGGTTCCGGTTCCTGCCTCACAAGTGCAAGGTCCTGAGTTCAATCCCGGTAACCACATACAATGCTGGGCGTGGTGACTCATGCCCACCAGCAATCAATACCACATACCACAGTGCCAGGTATGGTGGCTCACACCTGTAATCCCAGCACTTAGGAGGCAGAGGCAGGAAGATTGCTGAGTTCGAGGTTTGCCTGGGCTACATAGTAAGCTCAGAGCCAGCCTGAACTACAAAGCAAGACCCTGTCTCAAAAAAAAAAAAAAAAAAAAAAAAAAGATACTGTTTCAAATCCTTCTTTTACATCTGGCTAGAGGCCAGTGAGTTTCAATAAGATAAATGCCTCAATGCCTTATTTGCATGAGGGAGGGACATCGGTGTAGGTTTTGGGACACTAAGAGTCCTACTGGCTTTGTTCTGGGGCTACTGTGAGGCTTCCCCAGCCTGTTCTTACCCTGTAGAATCTACTTCTTTTCTGTCTTCAGTCGATCTACACCCTTGCTAACTTTTCTGCGTGTCCTGTCCATTTCTTTGTTCAATGTCCAATAACCTTGGAAAAAGTCCCACTGGATCCTACATCTGATAATAATAGGACCCCAGCAAATCCCACCATCTAGGCTTTTTGTTTGTTTTGCTGATTGCTAAGCATTTGCCAGCGCCCCCCACCCCCACCCCACCCCTGCCCCAAACCCTGTAGACCCAAGATTCTCCAGGCTTCCCACATCACATCACACTGTCTGGGTTCCACTCAGGTGAGTGAATTCTGATTCTGCCGCCTAGCTACTTTCTTCCTGGGAGTCAGAGAAACTCTCTGGACCTGCAGCTTCTGCTTCATTGTCTAAGCCCTTCTCCCTCTTTCCCAGCCTCTAGGCCTAGCAAAGTCCAGCAAACAGGAAAAATGCTGCCAAGGCTTCCCCATCTGGTGAAGCAGAAAGACACTGGGCAGACACGGAGAAAGCTCTCATTTAAACACAAATAGCTGAAATAATTGCTGAACAAATCTATAAAATGACCGGCTAAGTAAATGCTTTTTTTGTGCAAAGTTTTTCTGCCTTTGCCCCTGGGGTTGAGGTGGGAGACTGACTCCTCCAGATGCTTACAGGGACACACTGGAATCTCTGTGGTCTCTTCTGAGTCAGGAAGACTTTGCCTTTTGCTGCAGGTCAGTTGAGCTTCTGTTTCCAGGTAGCTGTGCTTCCATGGAGGCTCTGACAGCGAAGACTGCCAAGCTTTCAAACAGCAGCCACATTCCTCGTCTGGCTTCCTTATGAATTTTGATATGAAATTCAGATCAACATCTGGCCTGTGGAATGCTGGGTTAATCTTTCTGCAAATAGTAGGCTTAGTGATGGCACCACCCATGATTTCTGTGTTTATTTAACACAGAATAACAGCAACTCAATACAGGTAGAGCAGACCAGGTACTGTCACAAACCTTTTCAAACAGTAACATATTTGGAAGGCACAAGCCCCCGATGAGGTATACATTATCCCCCAGTGAGTGACAGAGTTAGGGACAAGAGCTGGGATTCCAGGTGGTCATTCTGTCCCTCACACACTGGTGGGGTGTAGTAGTTCCCTTTTGTGGTTGGACTGCCAAGGAAATAAAACTTCAAAGGAATTAAGAATCTTGCCAAGAGCAATGCGCATGGCATGAGGCCTATGGTGGTTAGAGCAGTCCTCCTCCTCTTTCAGACTCCAGCTTTGGGTCCCTGGCAAGTCATGCAGTCCAGCTTTCTTCCTCATGCTGTGAAATGACCATTAAGATATTATTAGTTCAAGATATCAGTGAAGATTTAATAAACTAGCATGTACCCTCTCCCCAGCAAAATTCCTAATCAAGCTGAAAAGAAAACACTTCATTCTACTAAGATTGTTTCAACCCCAAGTTGAATTTTTATGTGTTTATTATCCTGATGATTTAGAGGAAAATCCAACCAAGCCTGGAGACTGCCAGTTCCCAAGGTTAGTTTTGAGATAAGACCTAAATGCAACCAGGGATTTCTTCCTGGCCAGAATCCCACAAGCAAACATTAACTTGAGAGAGGAGTGATTGACAGGAGGTAAGGACGTTCTGGGCCCCAGTGTTAGTTTGGCCAGGCCCCTTGGGCTGGGGGAGGGGATGTGCTGGGTTGGTTTTACCTCCTTAGAGGGATTAATGTATTTGTCACCACACAGTTTGACCTGGAGGTTGACTCACTTGCCTTCCACACAGTGGCAATCCAGTATAGAGACAGCTGGGATCAGTATGATCTCGGGAAGTCCCCTCAGACCAAAAGTAAACTCTCCTTTCCTGCTGGTCAGGAGGCAGAAGGAAGGCTGCTCTGTCTCCTACCACGCTAAGTAGACATATTAGTTGCAACTCTTAATCCTAGAATATTAGCAGCTGCCTAAATGTAATACAAGAAGCTGCCTGGGACTGATTTTCATTCTTATTTATATTTTAAAAGACTTCAGAATATTGTAAGTATAATATTTGATTGAGGGCAGTTTAGAAAATACTAACACATTAAAGAAAAAAACCCCACAAATTCTACTTTCTACAAATATAAGGTATATTTGTGATATTCTTAGTCCTAGTTTTCTTATAAAGTAACCAAATAACTGCTTTTAAATTAATAGAATATGTTAACAACTCTGAAATGTTAAATGATAAAACAGTCTGGATTTTGTACCAATATGCAAATACTGGATCTTTTCTTTGATATGAGCACCTGTAGATGAAAATGAGCTCTAGAAAGTCTGACAGTCTTTGTAGAATGGGAAATTTCCAAAGGAAATTTGGTGTGGGAATGTAATGAGGGGAAGGAATAAATATGATTCTGAAAGAAAATAAAAGAGCATGTATATAGGGGATGGGGAGGTGTGGTGGGTAGGGATATGGGTAAAAATGAGAATTAACTTGTATCATATACTGGTACAAATTCCCCAATATTGTGTGTAATTGTAAGATGTATATAAAACATACCAATAAAGAATTCAATTAAATAAAAAAATTTTACATGGGTGAAAATTTTGGACTTTTGCCTTGAATTTTGAATGTGATACAGTTGTTCTTGTCCTGTTCTTAATAAAAGTTTCAGCTAAACATGGAATATCCATGGTTTTTGCCTGAGGTTGTCATAATCTGGAGTCTGGGGGGGAAGAGAGAATTGAGTTCTATATTAATCACTCTTTTATTGTTGGGACACAACAGCTTCTAAACACAGTTGAAAGGAGAAAAGGTTTATTATGGCTCATAGTTTCAGAGGTTTCAGTCTCTGATTAGCCAGCTTCAGAGCAGAAACATCATGGCAGAAGGGCCATGGCAGAAAAAAGCTGTTCATCTCATCGTAGCCAGCAAGCAAGAAAGCAGGAAGAGCCAGAAAGAAAAAGTGGACATGGATAAAAATATGCACTTTAAGGGCCAAAGATTTAGTTAAGTGGTTCTGGCGCCTGCCTCGCAAGCTCAAGGCCCTGAGTTCAATTCCCCATAACCACGTACAATGCTGGGTGTAGTGACTCATGCCCACCAGCAATCAATACCACATACCACAGTGCTAGGCGTGGTGGCTCATGCCTGTAATCCCAGCACTCGAGAGGCAGAGACAGGAGGATTGTTGAGTTTGAGGCTTGCCCGGGCTACACAGTGAGCTCAGGGCCAGCCTGAACTACAAAAGCGAGACCCCGTCTCAAAAAAAAAAAAAACAACAACAACAACAACAAAAACGCACTTTAAGGTCATGCCTCCCAGTGACCTACTTCCTCTTAGGAAGCACCATTTCTTAAAAGCACATTCACCTATGAATTCATCAGAGGGTTAGTCCTTCGATGAGCTTAGAGCCCCCATAATATGCAAAACAGCAGAATTTTTGTTGCTTTGCATATTGGTACAAGTGGCCCAATTTCTAGCTCTTGAATGGTTCCAAGAGACTACTTATTGAATATCCATAACAAAGCAAACCAGGCAATTTGAGCAGCTGGTGCCTTTAAGCTGACCCTCACAGTGGAAGTGTCCAACAAGCTTGGATGGTGAGGGCTGTCTGAGACCACCGTCTCCTCACATTTTTTGCTTACTGCTGTGCACAATTTGAGATTTAATGTGTGTGTGTATGTGTGTGTGTGTGTGTGTGTGTTTTGTCCCAGTTTCATCACCCATAGAGTGAGAAGTTACCATCTTCATATGCTGGGACATCAAGAGCATTTTCTTTCTTTCCTTTTGTGTGTGATAGAGATCACAGGGACAAAGACAAACAAACTCCAGAGCCCCTAACCTACTACCATGATTTGTGTTTTCTGTCTGAAGCAGTTAGGGATTTAAAAGCAGTTTGAGGAAAAAAACTATGACTACTCACTTGGGCCTGCACATGCCCAAGGTAACTAGTAGAACAAAGTCCGACTGTCATTTGTTAAGCTCCTTCTCAGCTTTCCTCTTAGGGATGTTAGACATTTAAGAAATGTCTATCTAAAAGTTGACAGACCAATGTTTATTAACTCTAAATTTACCTAGCCTATCTTACTATCTTCCAAGACTGGAGCCACCTGCATAAAAAGTTTATAAAGGCATTCAGATAACCTCAGAACCTATGGTCATCATTGCTCTAGACCTATGGTCACCTGCAATGCCTAGACTTGCCTCTCAGGGCATGGAGATTTCTCCCATAGCAATAGAATTGCCCTGCACGTCATGAGCTTGCCTTGGGAGCAATAAGATGAAGACTGAGATAACAATCAACTGTGCCCCTCTGGCTACTAAACTAGAGTCCTTTCCCTATTTTCTCTGACTTTACAAATAAAACTTTTGCATATAAATGCATATGGATCCTTTAGTTTTATCATTATCACTAAATCAAAGACTCCTGACAACTGTTAATTACATACATATGTGTGTGTGTATATATATATATATTTTATATTTATATTTATATATATAGTGCTTATTGAGGTCAGAGCCCTTCAGTCCCATTAAAATGACCCTCTGCCTTCAATTTGAAGTACTTTTATCAATTGCTGTTTTGGTTCTCAGTCAGAAACCTTGATCAGATTCTCCAAGTAACTAACTGGGATTAAATAGCCCAGAAGATGGTTTCAGGAAGACTTTCTAATCTAGATATCTTGAGGTTGGTTACACCTTAACTTCTACACTTAGCACCCATTTTAGCAGTCGCTGTGCTTTCCTTTCATTTTGTGGGAGAAAATACACACACACACACACACACACACACACACACACACACACACACACTCACAGCAAAAGATTAGAGTCTGACCAGAGCGATGTGCCACTCAGATACAACATACAATACAAAACTGACCATAGCTTTGTGGATCTCTTGGATTGCATACTGTGTTATGAGAAAGCGTTTATTAGCAGCCATTTTGATTGTAAGGAACTAATATTTTGCCAGCGAGGAGAGGAGTAAGCTTTACAGGCAAGCAGAAACACTTCAGAATTTTTTATTAACCTCAATTGACATCTAGGGATTTGATGGTTATCTTAAAGAAAGCTGGTTTGAAAGCCCAGCCATTTGTATGTAAACTTTCCCCATTAGTTGAGCTAATTGCTTGAGGACTTGCCTACTAATCTCCCATTTTCTTCTTGCCTGAAGCCCCCTTTATGGTCCCCACAGGGATTTAGATTCTCCTCTGGTATGCAAAAGTTAGATCAATTGATTATCTTCAAAGCACAGATGCCTATCTTGGATACAGAAAGTCCAAGATGGTCTGAAAATCTCTCCTCAGTCCATTTCCATCAAGGTTTTGAGACTGCAATCTACAAAGTGAAGGACCTTATCCCCAGAGGAGGTTTCTTTCCACTGACAGTTAACTTCATTTTCTTAGGACATAGACAAGGCAATAAATAAAACTGTAGGACCAATCATAAGTGCCCTTTCAAATTTCTCAGTATGTTAAGAGAGAAAGTTTTTGTGGTGCTGGTATGAAGTGTTAACCTCCTCCCAGGGCTGTCAGATTTACCATATAATAATACAGGCCACCTCATTAAATTTGAATTTCATAAATAACAAATATAGTTTTAGTACAACTATATCCCCAATAGTGCATGGGGTGTATTTACACATTAAAAACAAACCTGTTGTTTTCCTAAAATTCAGATTTAACTGGGTATGTGTGTTGTATCTGGCAACTTCCCCTGCTTTCTAACTGCTACTAATGTCTTCTTTTTAACAATTTCAGGACAGCTTTCAGCTCTGTACTTAATGTTAACAGTGATAATTAACTAAACTAATGATGTTTTGTATCCATTATATTTATTTTTACATTTATCTTTTAATTCAGAACAGAGAACACCAATTATATACCTGGACTAGTTCATTTCAAAATACATTTAATTTTAAAATAAATTTAAGTTAAGAACTAAAAGGTGGATGGGTTTTAAAATGTCACCATAGAGGGAATGTGAATGTAGCCATGTATTCCTAAGGATGAGACATACTTGCTTTCCTTTTGCTGTAACTAGGCTAATGTTGCAGATAAATAAATGGAGGTGAATTTGCAGGATCTCATTCCTCTTGCTGTGGATTCTTGTAAGTTAAGAGGGGAGAAGAATCTTGCGCTGTCGTAGCTGTTTTGCTTATCTTAGGATCTAATGAGACTGTAAATCTTGAGTGAAGGAAATTCTAATTTTTGTTCAAACTATTTTCTTCCTTGGAAACTTCATTTTTCTTTTTGACTTCTCCTTTTTCTCCTCCTAAAATTTCTTAGCCTACTTCTTCTCAGTGTGGTTCCTGAATTATTATCACTGAAAGATCTGGGAGCATTTTACAAATACAAATTATCAGGCTCCACCTTGGATTAGCAAATTCTGTTTGGAGGAGCCCTTTGATTACTGATGTATCTTAAAAGTTTTGATCCACTATTATAATTCATGCATAAAATGATAGCTACAAAGCAACATCTTCTTTCAGAATTTCCTGCTTCTTCCTCATCTGCATAGCCGTAGCAGTTCATAGAATTCCCTTAGAGTATTTATTATTTGTGGGGACTACAGTTATTTCAGGCAGTACTGGTATCCTGTTCTGCCCTGAGCACTTTTTAAAAAGGATATATAAATCCAGATAAATATTAGGACTCCTTATCTATCAAAGAGCTTTTAGAAATCAATTAATGAGGGCTCATGCATGTGAGTCATTAAGGAAAAAAAATCACTAAACTCAGCAACATTTTAGGCTAGATTCCGACAGGACACAAAAATTGCATGTAACAATATGCAAAAATATGCAGCTCGCTGGAAAGTAAATTAAAGCAAATTGGGGTACAAATACAGAAACATTATAGCTATAAAATTAGCAAAGATTTAAAAATGGAAAAATTCAACTTTGGCAAGAATGCAAAAAAAAAAATAAACATTCAAATAAAGTACTAGGAGAGTTTAAGTTACACAATCAATATTACAAGTAATTTGGCAGAATATAGAGAGAGCCTGAGCAAAGTTCATACCCTTTGACACAGTAATTTTTCTTCTTGGGGAAAAGTCAGGAATGAGTATGAATATTTATGCACCAATGTGTTCACTGCAATGTTATTTATAAATAGCAAAAATGTGGGAATGGAATGCATGCAAAAATGGTTAAATAAATTATGTTAAATACAAATGATGGGGCATGTGCAGCCATAAAAAATAATGTTTTCAAAAGAATTTAATTTCATGGAAAATTTGCTTCTTATGTTAAGTAAAAAGGAAAGCAAGATAAACATTTGTCCATGCAGGATAACAATTATGTTAAAATGTTTATGTGTGTGTATGTATGTGTGTGTGTTTGGAGGAAAATAGACAAAATGCTGGCATTATTAGATCTAAATACCAGAAAGTTCTGTTAGTATGAGATGCTGGATTCTTTGGCTTGATATATTTCTATCCATCCTTTTCTTATATTTCCTACATTTTCTATCATGAATATATATTGCTTGCATAAAATTAAAATTTTATAAAAGTGTACAATTAAATCTCATGTAATTAAATTTTTAAGTATTTCTATGGAAAAGTATAATGAAAAAACTAGTGCTAGGCTTTCTCTCCTCTTCATAACCATAAAAATCAACAAAATAAGGCATCTAACAACATTGAGCACAGGACTGTGAGCTTTTTGGACAGGAGTATTCTTAGGTGGAGCTCTGTGTTTTCTTCAGCATGCTGCCTGAGAAGAGCTTTTTATGCAGTGTTTTGCAGGCAGTGCGGCTCAAGTAGATCCCCGATCCATGGCCTCTGTAAGCTGAGAAGGTGGAGACCAGGCTGAGGGGCTATGCAGAGTCTGGGCCCTCTAAAGCGGGGTGAGGGTATGGCTTTGGATACATGAGGAAGAATGTAGAGAGTTGTGTGTGGAGTCTCCATGGCACCTTTGTTCAGGGCTGGGAGGTTATGTAAGATGCAATGCACAGGTCTAGCAGAATGTGGCTGGCTCACAGCTGAGAGCTTAATAGATGTCCTCAGAGATCAAACAACTCTAGGAGTTGTTGGGGTTTCAGCCTAGTCAGCAAACTAGCTGAACATCTTGGGTATTTCTTGAGAATAAAGAAATATGAGCCAGTTATTAGGATAAGAGGTGTGTTTTAGGATGAAGGAAAATCCAGAATTGACCTGTCCTGACAAAGACCAAAACCGAGTCTAACGAGGATGAGATAGGGACATAATGTCTTTTGGAGTTAAATGCAGCAGTTTTTCAAGAAAGAGAATGTAATATACACTATCTACAATGTGTAACTCACAATATCCCTGTATAAAAGAAAAAAATCTGGGTAAATGAAGCACTGATTCAAGAATAAATAGCAATCAATGAGAACAAACTCAAAATGATCCAAAATACTAGAATTAACCTATACACACTTAAATAGTTAATATCAATGTATTCCATAATTCAAAGGTAAAAATAGAAATGATGAATAAAATGATGAAAAGACTTTTCAAAGAAGAGGAAATACAAAGAATAAATAACAGAAACAATAGCAATGAAATGAAAAACTTCTTTGATTGGACTAAGTAGCAGAATAGAGAATGAAGAAGAAAAAGCCTAATAAATCTGATAGATCAATAGAATTTAATCCAAAAGACAGACAGAATATATTTTAAAAGTCAGCAGTCTTGATCACTTGTGGGTCAATATCAAGGGAAAAGTATATTTAAATTAAAGTTAGTGAAAAAGAGAGACTAGATGGAAAAGAAAATATTTAAAAAATAATGACTGAAAATGACTAAATTTGACAGAAATTATTAATCTATAGATCCAAGATTCTAGTGAACACAAAACCAGAAAAATATAAAGAAAAAATACCTTTTTACATTATAATAAAATTGCAGAGGGTCAAAGAGAAAGAAAATCTTGAGAATAATTATTCAAGGGGAAAATTATGTATTGTCTCTGATTCCTTATTGGAACCAATGTTCAGAAAACATTAAAATGACATATTTTAAGCACTGAAAAGAAAAAAAGTTAATTCAGGGTTTTTTGTTCAGCAAAACTATTTTTCAAAATTGAAACTGATGTAATATTTTCAGGTAAATGAGAGCTGAGATAATTCCTCACCCAAAAAATCTGTATGGGAGAAATGCTGATGGAAGTTATTTGAGCTGAGTTAAAAACAAAACAAAACAAAACAAAATCTCACCTACAGGAGAAATGAAAATTACAAGTAACTTACAAGTAAATGTATGTTAAAATAACAAACACATCAGGTAAAAATGTCTGTTTTTAAATTTTTCTTTCTTCAAAAGACGATCTGTTGAAACAAAATAAAAACATTTTGTTAGGTGTCTATATACACATACAATATAACTCAAAGAATGCAAGGATATGAATATAATTATGTTTTTACAAAGTTTTTATATGTTCTTGAAGTTGTAGCTCTAAATGCTCTGTGAGCAGTTATAACATATTGTAATCTCTAGAAGAACTTTCAAAGTGAAAGAAACAGCATAAAATCCAGTGAAAGCAATAAAAGAAGTAACTAAAAATAAAGCAAAAATAAAAATCTTGGGACCCGTAGTCCTAGTTTTCTGAGAAATCTCCACACGGATCTCCACAATGGTTGCACAAGTCTGCAATCCCACCAACAGTGGAGAAGGGTTCCTTTCTCCCCACAGCCACGCCAGCATTTATCGTTGGTTGACTTTGTGATCGCAGCCATTCTTTGTGGAGTGAGGTGGAATCTCAATGTTGTTTTCATTTGCATC
>PVIC010020827.1:0-29109 GCA_004025085.1 Thryonomys swinderianus | reverse complement strand
AGCAGGAAAGATATAATCTAAGGAAAAGAGCAAGGGACCATGAGAAATCAATCTAACAGCTTCTAGATGGCTCAAAGAAAAATAACATAAGACTGACTAGAGTCACTGAGGAAGCAGGAGACAGTGTCAAAGACATAAAAAAGCTACTGTCAGAGATAATAACAGAAAACACCACAGGAAAAGAAATAGACTTACAGATAAATGAGACCTATAGGACTCCAAAACACTGTGACATAAAAATATCTACATTTGGACATATAATTATCAAGGTTCCAGATGCACAACAAAAGAATGAAACAATGAAAGCAGTGAGAGAAAGGAAGAAAATCAACTACAAAGGGAAGTCAATTAATATCACAGCAGACTTTTCAACACAAACAGTGCAAGGAGAGCATGGAGGGAAGTGTTTCAAGCATTGCAGGAAAACATCCTCCAACCTAGACTGTCGTATCCTGCAAAATTATCTTTCAGAATAGACAGGGAAATATACATCCATGATAAAGAACACCTAAAAAACTTCACAAATATGAAACCTGCACTCCAAAACATCCTAAAGAACATCTTGGAAAAATACACAGAAAATTCCATCACAAGAACCAGGAGAGTGAACTCACTGGGGCAAACAAGAAACTAAATAGAAAAGGGGAAAATCCAAGGAAGAAAAGAACCAAGAACAGGGAAAAATGGCAGCTCTGAATATGTCCAAATCCGTCATAACCATTAATGTCAATGGTCTCAGTGGGACAATTAAAAGGCGCAGACTAGCAGATTGGATCAAGAAGCAAGATCCTACAATGTGCTGCATACAGGAAACACACCTACTTCAGAAGGAACCCATAGACTGAAAATAAAAGGTTGGAAAACAATCCTCCATGCCAGAGGAAACAGCAAAAAAGCAGGAGTGGCTATCTTGTTTGCAGATAAAATAGATTTCAAACCCAAAGTGATTAAAAGAGATAAAGAAGATCACTATATTCTGTAGAGGGAACTATTCAAGAGAAAGAAATAACAATCATAAATATTTATGCACCAAAATCTAATCCACCCTACTATATAAAGTAAACAATACTGAACATGAAAAGCCAGGTACCATGAGTACAACAGTAGTTGGGGATTTTAATTTTCCACTGTCACAAATTGACAGATCAACTGGACAAAGAACCAGTAAGAAAATAATTGAGCTAAATCAAACTTTTAAGCAAATGGACTTATTAGATGCCTACAGAATTTTTCACCCTACAAAGTGAGAATATACCTTCTTCTCAGCTGCTCATGGATCATTGTCCAAAATACATCACATTCTAGTGCATAGAACAGGCTTAAGTAATTGCAAAGGAATTGAAGTTATCCCCTGCATACTATCAGACCATAGTGCCTTGAAACTGGAGCTGAATAGCTGAAGAAATTCCAAGATCCTCACAAACACATGGAAATTGAACAACACTCTGTTGACCAACCGATGGGCCACAAAAGAAATTAAACAGCTTCTACAACTAAATGACAACCCCAGAACCACATACAGGAATTTATGGGACACAATGAAAGCAGTTCTATGAGGGAAATTCATAGCAGTGAATGCATACATTCAGAAAATAGAGCAAAGTCAAAGTATCCAAATGATGAACCTCAAACTGTTAGAAAAAGAGGAGCAAGACAAACAAAGCTCCTACTAGAGAGGAAATTATAAGGATCAGAGCAGAAATTCATGGAATAGAAACAAAGAGAACAATACAAAGAATCAGTGAAGTAGAGAGTTGGTTCTTTGAAAGGATAAATAAAATTGACAGACCGTTAGCCAACTTTATCAAACAAAGGAAGGAAAAGGCTCAAATCCATGCTATTAAGAATGAAAATGAGGAAATCACCACAGATCCAGTGGAAGTCCAAAGGATAATAAAAACGTAATTTGAAAATCTGAACTCAAAAAAGTTGGAAAATCTAGAAGAAATGGATAGATTCCTAGACACATATAAGCTTCCAAAGCTGAGTGAAGAGGATATAAAAATGTAAAAACACCCAATATCAATCTGGGAAATTGAAAATGTAATAAAAATCCTACCAACAAAGAAAAGCCCTGGTTCTGATGGCTTCATTGTTGAATGCTACAAAACTTTTAAAGAAAGGCTAATGCCACTACTACTCAAACTCTTTAATGAAATTGAAAGAGAATCAGTCCTCCCAAAATCATTCCTTGAAGAAACCATTATTTGTTTCCAAAGGCAGAGAAAGAGCCAACCAAAAAAGAAAACTACAGGACAATCTCTTTAATGAACGTTGAGGCAAAAATGTTCCTCAATAAAATACTGACAAACAGCATACAGAGAGTAAATCATACACCCTGATCAAATCATATTTACCACAGGTATTGAAGACTAGTTTTAGCATATCTAAATCAATAACTATAATACACTATATTAACATACTCCAGGACAAAAAAAAAACACATGTTGTCATCTCAATAGATGAAGAAAAAAACATTTGACAATATACAACACCCATTCATGATCAAAACCCCTCAGAGAAGCATAGTAGATGAACTTTATCTCAATCTCATACAAGCTATTTATGAGAAACCAGCAGGCAGCATTATATTAAATGGGCAAAAACTGAAACCTTTTACACTAAGATCAGCAACAAGATAAGGATGCCCACTGTCACCACGCTTGTTCAATATAGTGCTGGAAACATTAGGCACAGCAAATAGACAAGAGAAAGAAATAAAAGAAGTAAAGATAGGTGAGGAACATGTTAAACTGTCATTATTTGCTGATGATATGATTCTCTATATAGAGGTTCCTAACAACTTAACCAAAACACTACTAGACTTAATTGCCAGATTTAGTAGTGGAGCCGAATACACAGTCAATGCTCAAAAATCAACAGCCTCAGCCAGGCGTGGTGGCTCACCCCTATAATCCCAGCACTCGGGAGGCAGAGAAAGGAGGATTGCTGAGTTCGATGCTTGCCTGGGCTACATAGTGAGCTCAGGGCCAGCCTGAACTACAAAGCAAAAGCCTGTCTCAAAAACAAAACAAACAAACAAACGAAGAAAACCACAACAGCCCCTGTATACACAAACAACAGCCACACTGAACACTGGGGAGTCAATCCCTTTCCCAATAGCACCCAGAGAAATGAAATATCTAGGAATCAATCTAACAAAGGAGGTGAAAGACCTCTATTCTGATAACTACAAGACTCTGAAAAAGAAGACAGAAGAAGATATCAGAAAATGGAAAGAAATGCCTTGTTCCTGGGTACGGAGAACAAACATTATGGAAATGGCTGTCCTCCCACAACTACCATCCAGATTCAATTCTATTCCAACTGAAATCCCATCACCATACTTCACAGAGCTAGAGAAAAATAATCCAAAACTTCATCTGGAACACAAGAGGCCTAGAATAGCTAAAACAATTCTAAGCAACCAGGACATGGCAGAGGGTATTACAATCCCCAACTTAAAACAGTACTATAAAGCCAATGTAATAAATACTGCATGGTACTGACAAAGTAACAGACCTGAGGACCAGTGGAATTGATTGGAAGATACAGGAACAACTCCAGATACACTAAACCACCTTATCTTTGAAAAAGGAGACAAATATCCTCAATGGAGGAAAGACAGCCTCTTTAACAAATGGTGCTGGGAAAAATGGGCTTTACTCTGCCAGAAACTAAAGATAGACTTATCTCTTTCACCATGTACTAAACTAAATCACAATGGATTCAAGATTTAAACATTAAAACAGAAACACTAAATCTGCTGCAAAACAGGTTAGGTAAAACTCTTGGAGACACTGGCATAGGCAGAGACTTTATGACCAAAACCTCTATAGTAAAAATCAGCAGAAAGAATCAGCATATGGGATCTTATCCTACTAAAAAGCTTCTGGCCAGCAAAATAAACCAGTGCCCCAGCTAAAAGACAACCAACAACAAGGGCAATCTTTACTAGCTGCTTGTCAGACAATAGGCGATTATGTAGAATATATAAAGAACTTAAAAAAATCAGTCCCAAGTTTAAAGGCCCTATTCCAAAATGGGCCTCTAAAATGAACAGACACTTCTCAGAGGCAGAATTATGTAGAATATTTAAAGAACTTAAACAAATCAACCCCAAGTTTAAAGGCCCTATTCCAAAATGGGCCTCTGAAATGAACAGACACGTCTCAGAGGCAGAAGTAAAAGCAGCCAAGAAGCATATGAAGAAATGTTCAAAACCACTGGTCATTAGAGTGATGCAGATGAAAACAACACTGAGATTTCATCTCACTCCACAAAGAATGACTGCTATTGTGAAATGAACCAGCAATAAATTCTGGCAAGGCTGCACTGAGAAAGGAACCCTTCTCCACTGTTGGTAGGACTGTAGCCTTATGCAACCATTGTGGAGATCAGTGTGCAGATTCCTCAGAAAACTAGGATTAGAAGTCCCATTTGACCCTGCTATTCCCCCGCTAGGAACATAACCAAAGGCTTTAAAAGATTCATATTGTAAAGACATATGGGCACCTATGTTCATAGCAGCTCAGTTTGTGGTAGCGCAATTTTGGAAACAACCCATATGCCCATCAACTGGACAGTGGATAAAGAAGATGTGTGGTTATTTTAAAAAATAAAGTATCGCCAGGCATGGTCGCTCACACCTCTAATCCCAGCACTCGGGAGGCAGAAGCAAGAGGATTGCTGAGTTTGAGGCTTGCCTGGGCTACATAGTGAGCTCAGGGCCAGCCTGAACTACAAAAGCAAGACCCTGTCTCAAAAAAAAAAAAAAATGGAGTATTACTCTACCATAAAGAATTATAAGCTTCATTCATTTATGTGCAAATGGCTACACCTTGAGAACACACAAATAAGTGAAATAGATCCCAGATATTTAAATCCCATATCTTTTCTCTGTTATGAGAACCTGTAGATGTAAATGAGTTCTAGAATGTATGATAGACTTTGTAAAATGGGTAATATTTAAAGGTAATGTGGTAGGTGAACGTAATTAGGGGAAAGAATAAATATGATTTGGAAAGAAAAATAAATAGCATGAATATAAGAGATGGGGGGGTTGTGGTGTGTGTAGAGATATGGGTAAAATGAAAATTAACCTCTCTTATATACTGGTACAAATTCCACAATGTTGAGTGCAATTGTGAGCTTTATATTAAATGTACCAATAAAGATTTAATTAAAAAATCACATAAGGCACGGAAGGATGCTTGCTTTTTATTATTAACATCCTTCCACAGTCATGTGAATTTCCTTTAAGTAGAAAAAATTATTTGATTATCAACAGTTTTAAAGTAAAATTCTCTGCACTTAAAAGTAGTTTTTGAGGCTGTGTTAAAAGGTCCAAAGCTAGGAATTAGGAATGAATTTGGCAGAGCAATAAAAATTGCTCTATGAAACTTAACAGGCATATCTTTCATTTCCACTTAACCAAAAAGAAATCTATGGTCTGATTTTTTGACCCTATAAATGAATGCTTGACACAGGGTGAATTCCCAAGAATCACTACTGTACTGTTTATGTCACCTAAATGTGCCTTAGTAAGCCTTGTTACCTAAGATCTATCTCTAGATTAAGCAGATATTTACTTCTTTATGGTGGCCATTTGGTTAGTTTTCTTCTAATTTGAGAATCATGTATCTCTTTAATAATTTCTCTTGATTCTTCATTTTGTTTCCTTTTTATATAAATGTGTATGTATATCTTTGTATGCACACACGTGCATGTACATTCATAAGTCTTTAATATATACTATTCAAATATTCTAGGTGAGAGGAAACATTATAATTCACAAAATGACATGCATAATATGATTTAAATGACACTAATCCATATATATATATATCCATATATATTTAACATTATATATATATTATGTTAAATATTTATATGCACAGATTATCTTATTCAACCCAAAATACTGTGAGAATGTAACGTTTTCTTGAATTATTCATAAATGCAGATTAAAACCAGGAGTTTTCTCTTCAGGGACATTCCTAGTCTTAACTTTTAGTTTGAAATTAAATTAATCTAAATTGCTAAGTTGTCTAGACTGGGTCGTAACTTTTGATCTTCTTGCCTCAGCTTCCCAAGTGGTGGGAATACAGGTGTGTGCCACCGTGCCTAGCTAAATATCTGATCTCTTTAGATTCTGGGGCAGGGAAGACCTTAGGTAGTCTTTGATAATTAATTGGGCTAAATTATTGCTATTGAGCATTTGTTCATACTAGGTTTGGGAAAATAATCACAACTCTTTTTTAAAAGCAATGATTATTGTTTTCTGTAGAATAAATTACAAATGCATTCTAAGCAAATTTTATTCACCTTCAAAAATGAATCATAAAATCTGTTCTCATTTAACCCTATTGAGAAATTAATGTTCACTCTTCTTTTAGAAGTACTTTTCACTATCATCTCTTTTCTTATCAAGAATAAGAACCAAGTATCAACCTTTGAATTAAAAAAAAATGTTGGTCAGAATCAGGTTCATTTTAACTTCAGTGTTAAAACATTCACCAATTCTGAAACGTTTCTATTAATGAGTTTAGGTTTCTGCATGTTAACTGGTCTCACTGTATGGAGATTTTAATTATTCCAACCTGTCTCTCGCTTGATCCACGTAACACTGGAAAGTCACCATGTGCCTATATAATCTAGGTACTGATGATAAAATGGACAACACAGTGAAAATTTTCTCTTATCACTGAAGCATTGTTTTCTATTGTCATTCACACAGTGAAACCAATGACTTCTTTTATGCCTGAGGAATGGAGAATAAAATACTAAATTCAGTACAGATCAGTTTGATAGCCTAACTCAACTAAAGAACTAACTCCATAACCAAAATAGGTCTTATTCAGAATCTCATTTTTTTACTATTTCTCTCTTTAAATATTTATTTTCTACTGACATTCTAGGACTCTAAGATTTGTCATTTATTTACTTTTTATTTACACCACAAGAATCATCGAAGTACTTGACCACTAACCGTATATATTTTCCTAAACCACATGCTGATTCCTCTACCACTAACATGAATTCATAGAGTCCTTTGAACTTTTATAAATCTCCTCAAATTTGAAGTCCAGACTTCACAACAGGTCATATATTTCAGTGCATGGTGTTGTGGATTTCTACATCTGCTGTCCTTGAAGCGTTCAAACATAAAACTTAAAGATGAGTGTTAATGAGTTTTGACTGCTTCCCAGACACAGTACTTCCTGCTGTCCGTCCTCCTTTACAGGCATCCTGCTTCTCATTACCAAGTGACCGTGTTTTGCTTCCAATTAGTTTCTCTATGTATTAAACACATGAGCATTCTTTTTTAAATTGGGAATCTTCATTCAGTTGTATGTGTTTTTATTCTAATAAGTAAGATGTTTCTTTTTATGAATTTTCTTCAAAGCAATTTCAGTGGCAAAATTCCAGAAATCAGGTTTGTGTAATATAGAAATTTCTTTAAAAGGAATGAAATACCGGCAGCTGTGCTGACACCAAGCCCATCACCTCACAGTATGACATAATTTCCAGTCCAGCAATTGAAAGCTTGTTAAAAGCATCAGAACTTGCAACTGAAATAATTTATTTTATGAGACACTGATAGATTGAAATTAAAATATAAATGAATTAGACATGTTATAGATAATTACTTTTGAAACCTCCACTTAACATAGGTGTCAGGCTTGGAGTACAAATTACATTTCAAATATTATTATCTGACTTCCCATGACATACAGATGGTCCTTACCTGGTAAAAGAAGAACCAACCAATGACGCTCTAAGAAATTTTCTCTTTTCTAAATGTTTAAAATGGCATAAAGCCAATTTAAAAAACCTGAGTCTTATTTTTTAAATAAATAACTAGTAAATATTAATTAAGCATTGTATTGCTCACACATCATGGTGGTCCTTTGGGAGCTCAAATTGCCATCTGAGGTATAGTCTCAGACACACTTAAAGTAAATCGCTTGAGGAAAGACTTCCTGCAATGTTTCAAGGGGAGATAATCTAGAAGTTTGGCTCATAAAACAATTTAGCAATGAATAGAATGTAGCACTGAAAGTGACCAACAAGCCTACATTGCAGTAAACATGAAATGTCTGGTATGTACTTTTCTCATTTTGATAAGTCCCTGTTCTCAGAGAAACTGACCTTCAGATACCAGGTCAGCAAAGTAAAGCTTCATCCAAACTTTTAAACCAAATAAAAGCGGCCTAAATCTACATACATTTAGACCAAATAAAATCTACATACATTTTAGACCAAATAAAAGAGGCCTAAATCTACATGCATTTTATGTGTGACAAAGAAATGAAGTAGTTCCACACTGACCTGACTATAGCTAAATTTGTAGCTGCGTTTTTTTCTTATGGAAAATCCATTTTCTGTCATTTTTATCCTTACTCTTTTTTCCTATATTAGGATCATGTATACATTGTGACCCAATTTAGGTGATTGATAACCTGGGGAAAACTGTGAAGAATACCTCCTTGCTCAGCGCTACTGTTTTGCTATAAACTGCTGAACACCAGTTCCGCAGCTCGCGCCAGGCAGCCTGTGCTGGGAAGAAGCTAGAGCCCATTTCACCGGAAACCCGTCATCTAACAATTGCAAACGTAGTTTATGGGCTTCCTCCGTTGCTCCAGACTGGGCCAGACATCCCAGTCCTCATCATGGGTGCATTCTCATTCCTCACTTGGCTTGTGTGTGGAAGAGAAGTCCGTGCCTTAGTCATCTATTGAGGAAAAATAATAAAAGCAGGGTTTTTTTCTTAATTTCATGAAGTCAACGCTGCTAGGATAAATCAATGTATTTAATACACACTTTTAATAGTTTCCTATTCAGGAAAGTCCTTCATATTCCTCAAATGACTAAATCTGGACAACCGTAACAGATACTATATTTGTATACTATAATAAATATCACAGTGGATTTTCAGGGAACAAGGTGCTAGCTCTCATTTCTCTTTCTTTTTTCTTCATTGTTTCGAATTTCTAAATGAGTCACTGAACAGTTGTAGTAAATGTGGCTTTTCTTCTTAAAGTCGAAGTCCAATATAAAATATTTGCAAAAGAATTAATATAGGGAAATTAGGAGCAGGGGAAAGAAACGGGAAAGAAAAAATCTGAGGGTAAACGGGAAAAAGTGGAAACAAAGCTTATGTATTTGGGGGATGACAGAGATGAAGGGAGGTCAATGGAATGAGAAAAAGGAGTCAAGATATATCATGTGCAGGTACAAATTCTCAGTGAGGATTCTGGTCATAATATGTAATTACAATATACAAATGAACTCAATTTTAAAGACATAAAAAGAGAATGAATATGATATAGGCACATATTAGATGTTTTTCTTTTCAATTTCTGCTATTTTATTTTCATCCTTACCTATGTGAAGGAAATAACAGCTATGACTTTTACTTTAAAAAAAAAAACAAGGAATATACATTCTGTCCTTGATAAGAGGATCATGAGAGACTTTGTAATAACATTTTATTTTTTACATTTTTCCATATTGAGAATAAATTTGTTTTCAAATGAACTCCAAAAGAAGCTCAAAGTTTCAGTCTTCCATTAGTTATAATTTCCTCTAGTCATCATGATATAGATTATTATTTTAAGAGAAAAATTCATGTTCCCATTATATCTTTCCTCACATTTCATGTTTACTTGGGCATCTTCTATTATTGTTAATATTAGATGTTAGCATCTTGTAATATTCTCCCAGTGTCTACAAGATTAGTTCAACTTTATATTAATTTTATGCAAATATTTCATTTGGGGGCTCTATTACATATAATCTGAACAGAAGCGACATATTTTAACAATGCATAAATATTTCATATAATGGGCACATAATTCTTAATAAAAATAGTAAAGAATATAACCAGATGTTTCAATGAACTACTAAAAAATGTAAGATAGCAGAGGCTATGGAAAAACCATAAGTAAATATTTCTTTTTGAGAAGGGTCCTGGGAAATTTTTTCTCCAGGAAGAAGATAACATACAGAAAATGCCATTATACTATATACATGTGGAATCCTCTTTTAGCTTCAAAATGATTCCAAGCAATATTTCTTAATAAAGCAATTTAAAATTCTGTTATAATAATCATAGTTATGCAGCATTCCACTGTGGGCAACTCAATACTGTTTCTTGGGGAGTAGTCTCATCAGTTGGTACCAAACAATCAGAGAGCCAGACACCATAATTCACAAGATTAGCATAGTTAATTCATATATATATGAATATATATGTATATATTCATATATATATACATATATGAATTTAGGAACTTATTAGGTAATGCATATCAACTAAGATGCACAAAAATTTCATACCAAATGGATAGGTGATTTTTTTATCTTAAATGCATAGTTAAAGGTTATTAATGATTTCATAATAGCACAACCCAAGTAAAGCAATCATGTAGTTAAGCAGTGGGGGAAAATAATTTATCAGAAGCACTTATGCATGAGATACAGTCCACTCGTATGCACAAATGCTCAAATATTCATGTATGCTCAGATGGTACAAGAAGAGAGCACTTTAATGTGCTCCTTTTGGTTAAGGAAGCATGTCATGGGTTAGTAGAAGTTGGCTGCTGTTCTATGAAGAACACTGTTAAGAGGTTGAACTGTTAAGAGGGTGGAACAAATTCTTACCACAGACTTGCTGAATAACACCGTGCCACTGCAGTCGTCCAAGTGGCCTGATGGTAGTGACAAATCTTACTTGTAGAGGAAAGAGACAAAATGAGTTTGAAGTTGTGTAATTAGAAAACATAATGTTTTGTTCATTGTCAAGGCTATTTTAGGCTTGTTTATCAGAAAAAGACACACTGAAACAAAGGATTTGGAACAAATGCAGGCAGGTGTCATGTATCTTATTTGGCTAAGCTGCTTAGAAACTTGCATTACTCAGCTCTACATGGCTCTAATTGAAGGTTTGGTTATAAGTAGATCTCCTTAGGCAATATTGTTCCCATGGGGAAGCAGGTCATGTAGCAAGTTTACATGGAAATGAAAAAGACCTTCAGGGAGTGATGAATTGAGGGGTCTTGGTCACCCACTGGAGTAACTGATGACTAGCTAGTCTTTATGAGACAAAATGGATGAGCTAGGTAGAAATATTGTAGGCAGGCAGATAGTGCTTGGTCCTTCAGAGGGCCTGGAAAAATGTGAAATACCCCATAGCAGCGCCAGAGACATACTGGCTGCAATCCTTTCCTCAAGATAAAGACAAGATGACCAGACCTGCATACTTTCTTGAATAATAAAGAGTGGATCTAATGAAGTCTAGATAGACATCAATCACTTTTATGCACCCCAGAGACCTATGAACCTACTGCTTCCTCAGAGAATCTTTGTTCTTTCCACCCAGAACTTGTTATATGACTGGTTTCCCAACTGGACCACCACTACCTAAGTGACTGTACTTGAAACCTTATTGGATGATCATGGCTATGGCCCACACCATAAGTATGTGGTTTTCACACTATAAAACCCTTCTGTTAAAGCAGAGCTCTCTGGCTAATCAGTCAGGATGTACCTGCTCCTTATGGACTTTCCTATCAATAAATATCTTCCTACTCTTAACCTTCATTGTTTCTAGAGCTCATTCTTTTATTCCTGTGGTGGTATGTAGGCCTGGTCATTTTGTCTTTATCTTGAAGTCTGGTCTTCAAAAGGTACATCTCCAGCCACACTTGCAATGTGCTCTCATCCTCTCCCCTGACTCCCCTGAGGGCCTAGTCCTGTCTGACTGCCTACCGTATTTCTACCTAACTTAACCATCTATAATACCAGGATTGATTCACGGTGCAACTTGACAAAAGGATGTGAGTGTTTCTCACCCCAGGGTGGAAAGCCTGGGTAAAATATAATGAACAAAAAGCTATGGTCATGGTTTGTCTCTTGCTTATTCTTGGTGTCTTCTCCCTGCCATGAACTCTTTTTCCTCTGCAATGCCCCTTTGTATTGCCATACTGCTTCAGAGCCATCCAACTATGTTCTAAAACTGCTCTAAATTTTAAGCTAAATAAACCTTTCCTCCTTTAACTTGCTAGTGTTTGGTATTTTGTCTCAGCAATGAGAAAAGTAGTACAATAACCAGTGAATTCAAAGGGATGAATTTACAAACAAAATAACCCAAGTTTTCAATGTGATCTTACAAATTAAGTTGGCATTTTTAGGGGAAATAGGTTATAAAATACAATAGAATTTATCTCTTCAAAAAATGGATATTGTGAATAGAAAACTTTGTTAAGTGAAATACTGCTGTTAAATACCCTTAAATGAGAGAAGGCCACAGCTGCATAAAAACAGAACTTTTAAAACTAAACATTGTGCTTTAATTGAATTGCCTGCCGAGCCAAACAAAAATCAAGTCTCACCCAGAATCAAATTCTGGCTGTCATGCACTTTAAGTAAAAGCAAGCAAATGCCTCTCCATGCTTCCAAAGGATGTTAGGGCTTTCATAGGGTTTTGGAAAGCTTTTCAACAAGCTTTTTTATAATTGCATTTTCCCCAGGTTAAAAGAAATCTCTAACCACAGTGCATTTTATTATTCCCTCTGGTACTTCCTACCTGTGTTACACGGGAGACCACTGTGATTCACAAGGGGAGCCCTCTTTGTAAAACTCAAACTAAATTTAACAAAGTTCATCGAAGCTTTAAACTATCGAATTTCCGAAGTAATGAAACTGCCTTTTAAGAACTTTTCCAATTAATGCTTGCTTCTTCGTGGAAACCTGTATTCTTTCTTATTAACAACTAAATTCTGTTATACAAATATATATATATATATATATATATATAAATATGCAGAAATACATATATAAATATACAAATATATGTATCTTTGGACTCATAAACACTATACATATACAATAGAACAATTTAATACATTTGAAGTATAACATTGTAAATGATGACAAACTTTTATATCAAATATATAATTAGAATATAAAATTGTTATATGTTAACACAGTTGAAATAGTAGTTTAAAGGAACACTTTTATTTCACCTCAACCTGAAAAAATAATAGAATATGTTTTTAGAATCATTTTTTGCTATTTTCCCATCATATACAAACCTCTCTACAATAAAGCCAATCTGAATGTTCACTCTTAAGTAATATTAAAGTTTTCTTTCATTGCTGAAGTTATAAAAAATGGCATTAAGCCAACTGTGGATGAATGTCCATGTGCTCAAGTTTTATTATACCTTTCCTGCTAATGAATAATTGAATTGGCTCTTGTTTCTTAAAGTTAATACCGCTACAAATATTATTCTACATCTCTCCTTTTTTTCTCATGTTCTCATAGATTATATTCATATTCATTTTTACAACAAAATGCCAACAGTAATCTTAGATTTTAAAATTATATAATCCGTTTTGCCATTTAATGTCTACTGACACATTAGTTTTGAAGACCATTTAATGTCTACTGACACATTAGTTTTGAAGAAAGCATTCTGTTGTTAAGAAAACAACCAAAAGTAGTGACTTAGATATTTGTTTCTATTTTACAGAATTTTCCACAATGGAACAGAGTTGTATTGATAATGTGTTTAATGTATGAAATCTGTTCACTCTTCACCAAAGTAGAGTAATCAAGGTATGTGCCCAGATCAATTTCAGCTAAAATTCTGATCTCTGGGTCTTGTACAATATTTTCAAAATAAAGCTCATTAGAGCCAGATGTGTTGATCCCCTTCAGTAACCTGGCACACTGGGAGACTAAGTAGAAGAGTCACAGGTTCAAGCTGAGCCTGGAAAACTTAGCAGCTTAGTGAGATCCTGTTTAAAACAAAAATTAAAAACTGGATAAGGGTGTTACTCAATGCAAATGTCTTCGGTCCAAACCCTAGTACTACTCCTCTCTCCCTATACCTAGGTACGTCTCAGTAGTCCAGCAATTTATGAATAAGTGGATATTAATGCAAAGTGTTACATATGTGGCCTGATTAAAAAGTAATAGAAGAAAGGAAGGTGAATCATATGAATAAGTCAATCAGGACTAGGCAAAAAAAAAAAATTAAGACAGTGAAAATTTGTTCATTGCTAAAATAAAATTTTATTGGGCAAGAATTCCAAGAGTGGATAATTCAGATAATTAATTTGAGACTGCTTCAGTGGTTAAAAAATTAAAATATAAAGTTATCTTTAAGGCATCTTCATTATATTTATTAAAATTTTCCTGTTACCATTTAATTATATGTTTCTTGGAAAAACATGATGAGTATCCCTGCATGGAACTCACACCGTTCATACAGCCACTTCTTGCTGGAGGGTTGGTGACAGTGCAACCCATAGAATTGGACAGCGAATCTTATTATTATTTATAAAAATATATGTGTATCACTGGGTGTGGTGGCTTACACCTGTAATCCCAGCACTCGGGAGGCAGAGGCAGGAAGATTGCCAAGTTTGAGGCTTGCCTGGACTACATAGTTCAGGGCCAACCTGAACTACAAAGTGAGACCCTGTCTCAATATATATAAAATGTATATATATGTGTGTGTGTGTGTGTGCATGTAAATAATGAAAACGTACTAAAAATACATGAAAACATGAATTTATTATATATACATATATATAATATGTCAAAACAGAGGACAGAAGCAAACTGCAAAAAATATGTGAATACACTTCAATAGTTCGGCTCACTAGTGAAAGTCTGCAAGCTATTGGTCACCACACAGAGAGTGTCTCATAATTATAAATGTTAAAGGTAACATATTAATCTAATAATGCCTCAACAAATTTAGTGTTAAAATATTTATGCAAGTTTTATTTTCCTGATATATACATTTTTGGGGTGGAATATATACATATTTATTAGATGGCTACATAATGTATGTACTACATATTTTTCTGTCATATATTAGAAAATATTGAAAGCTAGAGTAACAAAAAAGAAAAATATCAAGAATTTAGAAGATAGACTATTGGCCTACAATAAAAAAATAGTGAAATTTATAGATGAAAATATCTATATCACAAATACTATAGCGTACAAGGAAAATTTTAGCAGGTTAAGACATGAAAAAAAACAAACAAAATTTCAATTAATTTAAGGGCATAAATATGCAAATTAAGATGATTCACAAGATGGTTTATAGTATAATTTTTAGAAGCTTGTGATAGGAAGATTTAAAACAAGGAAAAACTTAGAGCATAAAGGTCACATTAAATTAGTTAAGGAGCAGAGTGTAATTTTTCTTAGAAGCAACATTGCAGCTAGCCTGGAAGCAAAGGAACAAAATGAGCAAAACAGTATGATATGTTTTTTTAAATTAAATTTTAATATGCATAATAATTAGACATAGTTCCAGACTATAACCCACTTATATGGCCAATGCTTTCATAGTCTCTCTCTCTTTTTTTTTTTTTTTTTTTTTTTTTTTTTTTTTTTTTTTTTTTTTTTTTTTTTTTTTTTTTTTTTTTTTTTTTTTTTTTTTTTTTTTTTTTTTTTTTTTTTTTTTTTTTTTTGAGACAGGGTCTCACTTTTGTAGTTCAGGCTGGCCCTGAGCTCACTATGGTGCCCAGGCAAGCTGCCGCGAATTCAGCAATCCTCCTGTCTCTGCCTCCCGAGTGCTGGGATTACAGGCGTGAGCCACCACGTCCGGCATTGTGGTATGCGGTGTTGATTGTTGGTGGGTGTGTCTCCACACCCAGAATTATATGTGGTTACTGGGGATCGAACTCAGGACCTTGCGCTTGCGAGGCTGGTGCTGGAACCACTGAGCTAACCCTCCGGCGCCATAGTCTCTTTTATTCATAGAAATTATTAGCCCAGAATGAGATAAAGAGGACATGAGGTAATGCATATGTAAATGACACACATGTGCATACACATGGAAATTATGCTAGAAAACTCATCTTTAGAACAGAATAGTACCTCCAAGAACACAAGTACTTCCTCTAAAAATAAAAGATCCCTGATATACTTGGAAGTAATAAGGTGAAATTTATTTTTTTTTTTTTTGAGACAGAGTCTCGCTTTGCAGTTCAGGCTGGCTCTGAGCTCACTATGTAGCCCAGGCAAGCCTCGAACTCAGCAATCCTCCTGCCTCTGCCTTCCAAGTGCTGGGATTACAGGTGTGAGCCACCACACCCGGCAGGAGAAATTTAAAATTTTGAATGACAGTTTCTGAATGAACTAGATACATAGAAATAAAATACAGTGAAGAAATTACTTGGGCTGACTAAATTATACACAGTCATGCACATGGCGAATAGCCACTGTACGAGTTGAGTGTGATTAAAATCACACAGACATCATTATATAAGCACAATGACTGAAACTTGAAGTAATTTTGAGATGAAATTGAGTAGATTATGAAAGAATTGAGCCTGAGAGCTGCAGGGATCTGGGATGGAGAACAGTACAGAGAAGGGAAACAATTACTTTCCATAGGAAGAAAAAAATAAGTATATATTTCAAACCCTTAGAAACTGTGGGAAAAGCATACTATGTAGAAACAAAGAGACAGATGCTAAAGTAAACGCCAAAGGAAACAAATGACAGTGTCTGTGAAGCAGCAATATTGAGAAGTAAAAAGCAAGGAAACTTTTTATTATGTTTTAAGGAATTTTTGTATCAATATATGCTTTTATACTATATTTATATGTAACTCTACTAAAAAATAAACTAGACATACTTCAAACTGTGGCGCATACTTAGCACATAGTAATTGTCCTACACTCCCACAGTGGGTACTGTCATTATCTGTTATATTCTTAATTTATTTGTCTATAAAAGGGATAATGTTACGTACCACGCAAGGGTGTTATGCAAATGAAGGATATAAGGTCTGTACAATTCTTAGAACATAGCCTCAAGGACATATTATGAGGACTAAACTAATGTAAGATCTGCCATTTTAACTGATGATGGAACCACATTCTAGAAAGGTTAAGTGATATGCCCAAGTACACGGGAGGAAGAATGATAATTCAGATCAAAGCTTGCTCTGAAGTATGACCTTCATTGTACTACATGCAGCCTGGTCTATTTTTTATCAAGGAGAAGTTTCTACAGCATATATTCATATCCAATGAGAAGATTTAAAAAAAATAAAAAAATATATTTCAATGGCAATTCTTCATTTGTTTGTAATTTTGAAATTATTTTAATATTAAAAAGGACAGACCCACAAATAAATATATAGTGAATTACTTACCATATCTATTTTTTTCTCTGCCTTTCACAGTATTTTAATTTCTCCATTAAAAAATACAGATTCAAAATTTGTTAGCTTTGACTAGTATCTATAAACATGCAAGGGATAAAAATAGAGTATTACGGAATAGTATTTAGGTGGCATTGATAAGGCATGATGTTAATTTAAAGTCACATTCGGAATTCAATATGGCAGCAAATTGTATGACAATGAAGAATATATTAAGATCATGAATGAATTGAAAGAAGAAAATTACAAAACAAAATGAATTCTGCAGCCAAAATAAAAGTATATTACGTCTTTCTTTCATTTCTCTTACTGGCGAGATTTGGGGGATATAATACTAACATCAAGTGACATTCAATTAAAGTTGAACAATCCAATATATATATATATATATATATATATGAAAAATAAACATGTCAGTAGGAAAACATCTTAAAGAACATATATTTTAAACACAATATAAGTACAGAATAATGTTTTTCTTAACTACAAAATCTGTAGAATATCATATGGGGATTATTTGAAACAGGTGTATTTTATACACTGATACTGTTAAATGTTGCCTAAAGAGGACTTACTTTTAGTATATGCAGTGATAGAAATAATGAGAGCAGACTGCTTGTTTTTCACTTTTCTTCTGATTAATATATTATTGTACAGTACAGAGATGTATTATCTTGTTAATACCTTTAAATTTCCTTCATGAATTCATTCTACAGATATTAATATTTGGAATTTTTTGGGAATAGTTTTTTCTAGTCAAATTAAATCAGTGGAAGAAGTAGCTAGATTTTGCCTTGTTAATATAATTAGTGATATTACCATTAGAGATCATTTGTCCTTTGAGATTGTGAATAATATTATTTGTTTTAATAAAAGTTAATGCTCCATAATGACATGCATCAATTAGATATATCAACATGAGCTTTAACTATTTTATCAATAATCATTATACTCTTCTGTTTTATGCAAAATAATTTTCATCATACTATTATTTCCTTAGCCCCCAATATAAACTTATCAAAATAATAAAACATAATATATCTTGAGAAAAAAATGAGTGAAAATTTATTCTTCTCTTTCATCACACATACATTAATTGATATTCCAATTATTATAATCATCATCTTATTTCTAACCATATTATTTCCATCATCTAACCATCTACTAAACAACTGTTTTATTTCACTCCAACAATGAATCATGAACTTTTTATTAAAACAAATAATATTAATACACAATCCAAAAGGATGACCTTGATCTTTAATACAAATATCATTAATTCTATTTATTGCTTCAACCAATGTATTAAGCCTGTTACCCCATTCATTTACACCAACTACTCAATTATGCATAAACCTGGGAAAAGCTATTCCATTATGAGCCACAACAGTACTTACTGGTTTCCAAAAGAAAAAAAAAAATTCATTAGCCCATTTTCTTCACAAGGACCATTCTCTGCCACAAGGACCACCAATTATCACAGACATAATTCAGAAATATTTAACTTAGCTTTTACTCTAAGAATAGAATATGGAGCCAAAAAAAAATGAAATGTCATCCTTCATCAATGTTAAAACTTTGTAAGGAGTAACTGGTAATAAAATGACAAATTACTAAAATATGTAGAATGTACAACAAAAATACAAACCTTGGAAAAAATCAAATTAGCAAAAAGAGTACAGAATGATGGAAATGATTTTAAACAGGGTAATTTGACTGAAGATTAAATTGTGTTCAATAAGAGATGCGCTGTTTTTTTTAATCCCTAGCACCTCACAACATGACATCATTTGAAAATAGGATTATTGTGGATATTATTAATTGTTTTTTCTTGTAGACAAGGTCTAATTTTTGTAGTTCAGGAAACTTCAAACTGAAGGAGATCCTCCTGCCTCTGCCTTCTAAGTGCTGAGATTACAGATGTGCACCACTGTGCCAGGCTGTAGGTATTATTATCTAAAATGAAACAATAGAAGAATAATGTCCCCCTTAATTTAGTATGGTTGCTTCTCTTATAAGTAGAGGAAAGTAACCTACTAGGAAGATAGCCATGTGAAGATACATACACATAAAAATCCAGGTGAGGGTAAAGGCAGAGATGAGGCTGATAAACGTGTCCAATCAAAGAATATCAAACACACTCATCAAAAGCTAAAAGAGAAACTTTTAGTATTGACAGAAGGGATTCTGTCAGTACTTTCAAAAGAAATGAAGCTTTTTTCAATTTCTGGATTGCCAACGTTTTGGCTGTTGAAATATGAGGGGTTAAAAATGTCCTGCCATTTTTAAGCTGCTACATTGTGGTATTTCTTTAGAGCAGCCCTAGGAAAAAAATTTTAGTCAGGAAAATCCTCACTGAGAAACTGATATTTTACTATGAAATTTAAAGAGGTTAACACTAGATTTATGATTTCAAATCTACTGAAGCATTTCCAAGCTGAGCGAAAAATCAGGTTCAGTTTGGGAGGTGACAATGACTGCAGTGTGCCTAGACTATGCATTATGTTCGTGGAGAAAGTAAAAGAAACAACAGTGAGTTTCTTCCACAGTAATGGATAGACTTTGGCTTTTATCTTGAATTACGGTGGAAGTCACCGGTGATTTTTTTTTTTTTTGTGGTACCAAGGATCGAACTCGGACCCTTGTGCAGCCAAGGTTGGTGCAGTACCACTTGAGCTAAATCCCCAGCTAGTCACCAGTGAATTTTGAGCAGAAGAGGAACTTTGTCACGCTACTTTGCTTTAATACACAAAATATAGTAATATTTAATTATAAAGGGCCAAAGTCAAAAGTATGAGCAATATTAAGGAAAATATTAGCTTAGAGTAACTCATGAAGATTTTTTGGTGTTTTGCAGTATAGTATGGATAACTGGTATGAAATAGGGTTAATTGGAGGACATATATGGAGGGTCAGTGAGAAATAGGGTCCAGTGATTCTGTTAATTGTGTAGGTAAATGCAAGAGATCCAGTTTAGGAAAAAAAAAAAAGAGCATTGGCAGATTAAAAGGATAATTCAGATAAAGTGAGCATTATTAAGGCAAATCATGGAGGTGGGATTGGTGATCACCATGAGCATGTTAATGGACAAGTTGGCTTTTGTTACCAAGACAAACAGAATTATCCACCTATACCAGTAACTATACACAACACAAACACAGTTGCGAGGAGATAGGAGCAAACGGCTGTAGGAGCTTACCAAAGTTCTCTTCTGATAATTTCAGTTGCATCAGTGAAATAAAAAGTAAGATAAGGAGCTAAGAATTAGAACAGGGAAAGATATTAGGAATTTGAGGGTAGATTAAAGGCTATGAAATTATTGTACCAAAAATAAAGAGTAGGACTGATTATCAATTCAAGATTGATGCATAACACTCAACATGCATTTGAGATAAGGGATAATATTTTTTTAAATGAGGCTGTTTGTATGGCTGTGTTTTTTTTCTAGATACCTGAATATGCAAACTAGGAGGCAAGAAGTATAGAGAAATCTGTATTTGAGAAGTAACAGCACCATTTCAATTCATACATTATCTTATTATGTCCCAGATTCTTTACTGTTTTCTAACTTCAGGCTATCTAGCTCTAATACTTTAATACTGTGCAATGTTGGGCCTTAGCACTTGCTGGTTTCTCTTGTTCCTCTTACCAATGAATATTTTGTCAATTATCAAGGCTGTAGGAAGCTCTTTTATAACTAATTAGCTTTCCGTCTTCACCATATCAGGCCTACCACCTTACAGTTCATATTTATCCATATGACATATATTATTACCTGTTGTTCTTCTGTACTATGTAATTATTCACATGTTTGATGTTGTCTAACACTGCCTTAGAATTTATTTTTAAAAATTCTAGATAACACAGAATTTAGAATTGTTTGTAAGTTCTTTATATTTCTTTGCAAAAGGCAGAGGGATCCACTAGAAAATTTTGTGCCTATTTTTAATACTTTGACTCTGTTGAATAGGACACAACACTCTGGGTGGAAAACTTGTTCTCTGGAAGAGGGTGGGAGAAATATGGATCAGTTTGGAAACTATTGAAAACTTTCTGATAATTAATTAAGTTACTTTGGAGAAAATGTGTTGCCACTGATTTTAACACTTGGAACTAAGGCAAAAATATTGATAAAAAGATAGGAGAAAGTGAGATAGGGAAGTGTCACTTGGATTATGTACTGCTGGAGAAAAGAGATAAATAAAAATTATTAGTAAATATGTTTAGTAACCAAATAAGATATCAGGTTATTACAATGAACTTTGTTGATACAGTGGGAGTGGGGAAGGGCTGGCTCATCTTCATTGCACTGTTTCTTTAATGCCTTGGCTTATTCTTCTCTACGTGGATGGTTTCACAAAGTATATTATGAATGAGAAATTGAATTTATTTTATATGACACTTCTATACCATTCAAATATCCAGATTCTTCAGCATATAGAACTGTCCTCTAGGTCCTCTTATTCCTGAATGTTTAATGATCTAAACAAGCTTTGAGCATACTGGTGATGGTTCCTAGCCGCACATGACCATGTCTTAAAAAAAAAAGACAGGGTCTTGCTTTGTAGTTCAGGCTGGCTCTGAGCTCACTATGTAGCCCTGGCAAGCCTCGAACTCAGCAATCCTCCTGTCTCTGCCCTCCTGACTGCTGGAATTATAGGCATGAGCCACCATGCCCAGCACCGTGGTATGTGGTATTGATGGCTGATGGGCGTGTGTCTCCACGCCCAGCATTGTATGTGGTTACCGGGGACAAACTCGGGACCTTGCACTTGCGAGGCAGGCGCCGGAACCATTGAGCTAACCCTCTGGTCCCCAAGCTCCTTTTTATCTTTTATTTTCTATTTCCTCCTTCAAAATGACAGCTCTGTTTACAATCTATAGTCACCAAAGCACTTAAAAAATTTCTTGTGTTCAATAGTAGCACTTAGGTAATGAACTTACACCAGTTTCTGATTTCTAAGAAATTCATACCTCAGGAATGGTATATCTAGAAGAATTATCTTAGTCATGCAAAAAGGGACTCTTAGTACTTACACCTCCCACAAAACAAGTTCCTTTGACTACATAGAAATCATGACTTCAAGGCATTTTCCCATTTTAGTGAAACATTTTCATCAGTACATATTTATTTTCAAGGACTCTGAATAAGCTGATGTTTTCATTAAAACTGATTTTTTAAAATTTTCTTAGTAAGTTCCCTGCATACTAATTGTTCCCCCTAAAAATAGTGTTGATTTTCCTAAAGATTGCCTGAAGGTTAATTTTTTTTCTTTTTTTTTTTTACAAATTATTTGTAAAGCACTTCAGAGAACATCTCAGTGCAGTGAGTAGGAGATTAATAAGATTGTGATAATGACTCCTATTTCTTTTTCTCCTATACATAGAGTAAAAATCAAAATGTATCATCAATTTTATGAAGGAGACATCTACCAGATGGTTGAATACAAGCCAGCATTAACACAAGGAAGAAATCATTAAGAAAAATATATAAATGATTGGAGAGACTGTTACATACTAAGACACTGAGAATATATCTCAAAAACACGCAGGAAGCACTGACAGAGAGTCTCCCACAAAACCAACCAAGGAAATCACATCTGGTGGGAGCCAATCACAAATTCTAGCTTTCTCCCCACAGTTTTAAAAGTCTCACTCTCAAATTGTCTAGATTGGGTATAGAGTGGCCTAATCATACATGAGAAAACACACATCCAAGAAGCAGTTTTATCTGAGCAGAAGTGTCACTTAGCTTTACTTTAGGAAGAAACATCTGCCAATAGCAACAAAAGGAAGGAAAGACTTACTTTGGCTCACAGTATCAGGGACTTCAGTCCATGGCCATCTAGCACGACTGATTTCAGGCTTGTAATGAAACTGATCTCAGCATTGTTCCACCAAGACAGAAAGCAGGTGGTGAACAATGCTGCACACCTCATGGCAGACAGGAAGGGGAGAGATGAAGGACAAGTTACGCACCCTCATGTCATACCCTCAGTGATGGATTCCTCCCACTAGGTTTTACATTTTAGAGTTTCCACCACCTGTAAGAAGCACGTAATCTGAAGACCAAGCTTCTAATGCATGAATGTTTGGAGACTTTGATGATCCCGAACATCAGAACCAGCAGTGGCTATTTACTCTGACTTACCACAGAAGAAATATGAAAACATCACCCAGTACAGCTTCTCCTTGGAAGCGATCTGAGGAGTCAATATTCTGACTTTCTACATGTTTCTCACTGTTGACTCTTTAAAGCAGCCCACATATGAAAGTTTGCAGAGCTGAGAATATGAACACGGCATTTCTCATATTCCTTCCTTCCTTCCTTCCCTCCTTCCTTCCTTCCTTCCTTCCTTCCTTCCTTCCTTCCTTCCTTCCTTCCTTCCTTCCTTCCTTCCTTCCTTCCTTCCTTCCTTTTTGCTTTCTTTCTTCCTTCCTTTCTTTCATTCTTCTTTTCTTTCCTTCTTTCTCTTTTTTCTTTTCTTTTTCTTTCTTTTTTTTTTCATCTTCCTTCAAAGATAAATCTCAACCCATGGCAGAGGAAAGTAGCTAATGGCTGACATTCCCAGGGACCCTCAGCACACTAAAGAGGAAAGGAATGGATGAGAGAATGCGTTCTACCTGAGGTAGAATGAAGACATTTGCCACATAACTACATAGCCGAGTGAAGAGAAAGTGGTAGATATACTCAAAACCCTAACTTATCCCCAGGGATAAAAGAACTAGATGACATGTGTAACTCCTCAACTTTTGTACCTAGATCTCAAAGGACTGGCTCCTCTTCTAATTATCAAGACTGTGATGGAATATGGCACACTGAAATCTGCCAACTGTTGCTTTATTGTAATAGTGATCTCACTATTACCTGAGTATATGAAAACATGTTGTCCATTTTAAATATGTACAGTTAAAGTCAATTTTCTCTCTTTCTGAGAGTTTCTCTTCAGTATCCACCAGGAAATAAAATAATTGTATATTGATGGTTTTACCTATGCCCATTGTTTTTCAAATTTCAGTTTTAGATTAAATGGTCTACATAAATTTTAATGATGCACTATGTAACTCCTCTTAATTAAACATACCATTCTTTAATTGCTAGCAGAGTTTTGTGATTGTTTTCAACAATCTACATAAAACAAAGACAAATGAAAAACTCTTCAGATTTATTAAACATTTTGTATGCCTTAGCTTAAATTTTCAGTGATATCAATTGATTAACTTATATTAGCACAAATAATTTTAATGACACTAGTTTCATCTCGATCTTTTTCAAATAAAAGGATTTGGCAATTAATCATGTTTAATTATTTTCCTTCAATCACCTAGCTTTTGCATATTTGATCCTCCAAAACTTGTAACTGTTGTAACTAAATGAAAATCCACACTAGTTAGTGATTATTTGTGGTAATTTGCATTCATTTTAATATATTAACACTTCAAAACTAAAATCTAATTTTCAGAAGTCAGCCTTATAATGTTAATGTTGAAACATTATTGAGGAACAGTGAATTAATTAGCTCTGGCAAAATTTCTCCAGGGCATTTTCTTTCACATCATTTTCAGGGAAATTATAAGTTTTTGAGTTTTAGTTCCATAGGGATCTGAATAATGCCTGAACTGCATCTTTTAAGTTTCTCAATGTACATATGATGCATAAGTGTTGAGTTGAGAAAATTTTAAAATATGATAACAGAGAGAGAGAAGATTTAAGAACCTTAGTGTATTAATTTTTTACAAATATTAAAAAGCCCAAAGAAAATTTTCTAACTAACTAGAAAACAAAAAGTTAATTAAACCTTTATGAGTAAATTGACAATGCTCTAATTTTTAAAGAAGTTTTTCTTAACATAGCCCCGAACAAAAATGAGTTCAATTTTTATCATATTAGGATAAATTAATCAAATAGAAATGGATATGTCACAGATTGACTTTAAAAAATCATGTCTTCAAAGATATTTTAATCAAAATATTCAATATACCGGTACATTATAGTCTAATTTCTGTGTGTGTGTGTGTGTTTGTGTGTTTGCGCGTGCGCGCGCAACAGAATGAAACAGTTGGGAATATATTATTTTGACTCATTATTTCGAGGATGTTGTCTGAGATATGCGGTCTTCAGAGTTCTTCCTAATGAAATGAGCACAGTAACATTTATTTATTTAATTGTTGCATCTGAGATCAAGCTCTGGATCTTGCACTTGCGCAGACACCAAAACCACTGAACTAAATCCTCAGCTCATAATAGTGGTATGTGACTCATTCGAATACTATGAAAAATTAATGATTAAAATATGGCTCACTTAAATGTACCTCTGTGTAAGGATTAAAATTCAAACATTAATTGATGCTATAGAATGCATAATTTCTCTAGTTTGTTCTCAAAACAAATGTAGTTCTTGTTTGTCTGTTTGAGTATAGAGGACTGATCTTGGGACCTTGCATGGAATCAGTGAGCCTAAATCCCTGGCCCCAAACAAATGTAATTTTATAAACCTTTTGACAATCATTTTCATTATGGATTTCATGTTTCTATTTTAAGCAACTATGTATAGAGAAATACTTTATTACTCATACTGTGAATTTATTAGAGGCAAACACTGAGTCTTTTCCCAGTTTATTTCCAATTTCTAGCATATAGCACAGCATAAAATAAATATTACTTCTAGTATTTTTATTATCACTAATTATTTTAGAGATACAAAAAATAGAACCCAGGTTCTCTTCATCATGATTTTTTAAAATTTTAATTTGAATCTTTCTCACCTTGTTCCCTAGTTTTACCCTGAATTTTTCTTTCTTTTTTTTTTGAGACAGGGTCTCACTTTGTAGTTCAGGCTGGCCCTCAGCTCACTATGTAGCCCAAGCAAGCCTCAGACTCAGCAATCCTCCTGTCTGTCTCCCTAGTGCTGGGATTACAGGCGTGAGCCACCACGCCTGGCACTGTGGTATGTGGTATTGATTGCTGGTTGGCGTGAGTCACCACACCCAACATTGTATGTGGTTACCAGGGATCACACTCAGGACCTTGCATTTGCGAGGCAGGCGCCAGAACCAATGAGCTAAATCTCTGGCCCAACCTTGAAATTTTTGTACTGGGGATAAAAATTGCCTGAAATATTAAATGAAATAATATTTTGATATACAATTGTTCATTTTTTACATACAAAAAATTCTCATCTGTGTTTGGTAACAAAGTACATTAAGCTACATGATTATAACTGATTAGGGATAAAATGTGTTTATGTTACATATATATTTATATGTATGTATGTATACTATTTCCTCAGATTATGAGATTTGGATATGTTTCGGGAACTCTTCAAAAAAAAAAGAAAAAAGAATGACATAATTAGTAAGGGTTTCCATAACAGCCCGATCATGTTTTATTTATTTGAAACTAATATGGGAAAATTGTTATGTAGATCAAAATCTTAATTGCTATTTTCACAATATTGTCTCAATTTACTCAGATTATTTCAATGGTAAGCATAGAAACTCAGTGGTTAAAAATAATCCTGTGGTATAAAATTTTGTTCTCCTGTGATTTAAGTTTCACTTTCAATCGATTATGATACTCTTTCTGAGTATTAGATTGAATTAAAATGAATTAAATAATTGTATGACAGAACAAAAAGTAACTAGCATAATTCTGATTAAATAACTAAATACATCCCTTACACTTTCAGACTGGTATGCAGATATATTTGATGTTTATAAGTTAACTATAGCAATGTCTTTTATGTAAACTATATTTACCAGTAATTAGCCGAATAAAGGAAAAGACTTTTCAAAATGTATTTCTTGATGTTATAGATAAATTGAATAGATAGCATGCACTGATTAGCTTATTATTGTAATTTTATGACTCATTAGTAAAGAGCAAATAAAATAATTATAATTATAACAGATATTTAAGTCATTTTAGTTTAAAAGGATAGGAAGACCATGTTAAAATTGAAAAGGAAAACTTATACATGTAAAAGGAAGTAAATGTTTAATAAATTTTCACACATTTTCCTCCTTTGATCTGTCAGTCTTATTAGTGAGGAAAGATTTGCTTACCTATTTTTAGGTTAATCATCCCCTTTCCAATTTATTACCTGTGAAAATAAAGTCATTTTTGCAAAACAAAAATTCCACGACTATCACTTCCCTGGTCATACGCTTCGGAATCGTGGCGTCTTTCTGACTCTGCTCTAGAAAGCTAAGGGCTGCGGTTCCAGTACTTTCCAAGGTTTGGCCCTTCCCCGAGCATGTTAGGTCCTGTACTCCCTCTTTCTACCATACTTGTTGACTTGGACTTGGTTATCAAGAGTCTCATTCCTGGGCCAGAGATTTAGCTCAGTGGTTCCAGCACCTGCCTCTCAAGCACAAGGTCCTGAGTTCGATCCGGGTAACCACATACAATGCCAGGCATGGTGGCTCACGCCTGTAATCCCAGCACTCGGGAGGCAGAGACAGGACGCTTTGCTGAGTTCGAGGCTTGCCTGGGCTACATAGTGAGCTCAGGGCCAGCATGAACTACAAAGTGAGAACCTTTCTAAAAAAAAAAAAAAAAAAAAAAAAAAAAAAAAAAAAAAAAAAAAAAAAAAAAAAAAAAAAAAAAAAAAAAAAAAAAAAAAAAAAAAAAAAAAAAAAAAAAAAAAAAAAAGGAAAAAAGAAGAGTCTCATTCCTAGCCATGAAAAGCTCATTTACCGTGGTACTGTTTCACTTGTATGCTCACAATGCAACATGAGGTATTTTAACTGTGTTTCTCTTAAAGGGCGGAAAATGACCCCAGAGCAAGGCAAAACGTATTCTTCTTTAAATTGGTCATATTCGGAAACTCAGTAAACCATAAGTCAATAAGTTCTAAAATGTATGACAGGTATTGTGAAGTAGCAAGAAAATATTCAAGGGAAAGTGGGTAAGGGAAAAAGGGAAAATTGATTAAAAAAAAGATACAAAGCTTATGTATAAGATACAAAGCTTGTAGGGTTGGGAAATTTCAGGGATCAGGGGAATAGGAAAAAATGAGAATTAAGGCATATCGTGTACTGGTACAAATTCTCAATGTCGATTTGATCACAATGTGTATGTAAAATATAACAATAAAATCAATTTAAAAAGAAAGAACCTAGAAAACTACAATAAACTCATTAAATTCTAATGCATAGAAGTTGAAAGAAAAGAGAAAGAAAACAATTACTTTCAACTAAGACAACAATTATTCCATTCACAGTAATAGAATACATTTGACATTTTGCTGACATCTTTGATGTGTTAAAAGGAACAGTAACAATATGTTTTCTAGAAGTTTTGACTCAGTGAAAATACCCAAGAGAAATAAATATGAACATGTACTTATAGAAACTGAAAAATATGTGAGTGGTAAACTGACATTAAAAAGTGAAAGCAAATTTTGTATGCTGCAGATATTTCAAATAACACGAGTATGCATAAAGCATAAGAACATTGAAAAGGGTATGCTCACTTACAAATGAAAGTTAGCTATATAAATGTGAAACATATACAACGTGTACATTTGAAAGCATATATTGAATTAATAATTTAAAGTACATGCTAATGAGTGAAATAAATAGATCACAGATAAGCAAATACCGGATCTTCTCTTTGATATGAGCACCTGTAGATGCAAATGAGCTCTAAAAAGTATGTCAGCTTTTGTAAAATGGGAAATTTCCAAAGGAAATTTGGTGTGGGAATGTAATGAAGAGAAGGATTAAATATAATTCCGAAAGAAAATAAAAGAGCATGTATATAGGGGAGGAGGTGTGGTGGGTAGGACATGGGTAAAAATGAGCATTAACTTGTGTCATATATTGGTGCAAATTCCCCAATGTTATGTGTGATTGTGAGATGTATATAATTGTACCAATAAAGTATTCAATTAAAAAAA
>PVIC010020826.1:0-29136 GCA_004025085.1 Thryonomys swinderianus | reverse complement strand
TCCCCTCCCCTCCCCTCCTCTTCTTTTGTTTTCTTTTTTTTTTTTTTTTTTTTCAGTACTGCGGATCGAACTTGGCCCTTGTCCTTGCAGGGTAGGCATGTACTGCTTGAGCTAAATCCCCAGCCCAACAGGGAGATTTCTATTTTTAATATTTAAAAATATCCAAAACAAAACAAATCCATTTTATATCTTTGATACTTTCATATTATTAGAAGGAAGGACTATATTTATTTATCAATGGTACTTCGTGTTCTGAGATGGAAAGTTAAGAAAATTCTTCAAGGGCTGGAGGGTTAGTTCAGTAGTTCCAGCGCATGCCTCGCAAGTGCAAGGTCCTGAGTTTGATCCCCGGTAACCACATACAATGCTGGGCATGGAGACTCATGCCCACCAGCAATCAATATCACATACCACAGTGCCGGGTGTGATGGCTCACGCCTGTAATCCCAGCACTCAGGAGGCAGAGACAGGAGGATTGCTGAGTTCGAGGCTTGCCTGGGCTACATAGTGAGCTCAGAGCCAGCCTGAACTACAAAGCGAGACCCTGTCTCAAAAAAAAAAAAAAGAAAAAAGAAAAAGAAAATTCTTCAAAAAATTGATCATTGTACCAGCAATTTAGATTGATGTCAAACTTGAAACTGAAAAAAATAATCTGAAAATGGAATAGAATATTAGAAAGTACAATTTTCCTGGAAATTTTAGATTATTTTATCATTTTAAAAAGGCCAACATAAAGAACAATAAAGAAATCCCGACCTCAAATATTTGTCTGCTCCATTTCATCTTACATGAAATAAAAAATATATCAGAAATCTAAATCAATTTTCCAACTTATTTTTTCTCTCTTCATTTATTAATTGAATCTATCATTCCTATTTATGACAGAAGAGGTTAGGTTATGCTTTAGGAATAACCAAATAAAACCTCAGTGGCTTAGAACAACAAACATTTATTTTCATCATGCTGAAAGTCCAGCAAGGATATCAAGGATTTCTGCTCATTACTCACTTAGACACATAGGCTCACAAAAGCTCAATTTTTGATCTCTGTTTTTAAATCCCTAGACAAAAAGTAATATGGTAGCTTACATACAGGTGTTCATAACTTATAGTTTAAAAATCACATACAGATTATATATGTATATATATACATTTATATATACATATATACATATATATATGCCTAAATTGACCACACCTAATCCAAATGTCAAAGAAGGAAAAAAAAATGCAAATTTACAATGTGTCTCAATGTGTCTCTGGAATATTTATGAATAGCCTTAATGATGCTGTGTGTATGTATATGTGTGTGTACATGTATCAGATACTCCTTGAACAGAAACTTTCTTCACATCATATGTCCAGAAAATACTAAGTAATAATATAATTTTCAAAATAAAATTAATTTTAAAAATCTGATTAAGAATGCCAAGGTATAAACATAAGCATAAAATTTCTAATATATCCTAAAGTTTTGATCTCCATTTTTAAGCAAGGAGTACCTATAGAAATTTTTACTTTACTCACATGTAAATAATCTTTGTATAGCTGGATGTTGGTGATGGTTGCCTGTAATCCCAGCACTTGGGTGGCTGAGGCAGGAGGATCACTGATATTTTAATGCCAGTGTGGGCTGCATAGTGAATTGAAGCCCAGTCTGAAGTACATAGCAAGATCCTGGCTCAAAAACAAATATACAAACAAATTCAACACTTTGTGTAACTTAGATCATTAATATTAGATTAATGGATTTCTGTTCAGTCTCTTTTCCCTTTCTCTTCTCATTTATAGAACTTCAATTCTTATTCTGGCATTCAGAGAAAAAGAGATACCTGTGTGTATTCATAAAATAAACTATATTATTCTACATTACAAACTTCTTTAGAATTAGGGCTGCCTATCTCCTTAAAATATTAGAATCACATGTAAGATACCTGGGAACTGAATACATCAAATATTTAATAATTTTTAAGATTCTCAATGATACTTCTTTTCTTCTCTAGGTATTTCATGATGTTGCTTACAAAGCTAAAGACCGTAATGACTTGGTATCAGGAATTGATGAATTTTTGGATCAAGTTACTGTCCTCCCTCCTGGAGAATGGGACCCAAGCATTCGAATAGAACCTCCCAAAAATGTTCCTTCTCAGGTATGGAAATTGAAAAATGTTCTTTAAAGTCTTCACCGTTTTTAGTCTTTTAAATACCCATTAGAAAGATTCAGGTGACTTAAATTATTACTTATGAGATAGAAGAAGGGTGAATTTACAAAATCTGCCTTGATACTAGCTGACACACTACACTAAGAAATTTGGTGCTTTACTGATAAGCCACTGAACCAGTCTTTTATATGTCTGGAAAGATGTTAGGGCCTATTTAAAAGATATTATATTCCAAGGACAATGTCAAATATGGCCTGAAATAAACTAAAGTTTACTTTGAAGTTGGCAAGCATTAGAAAAATTCAAAAGCATGGCATAGTCACCTTATGTGGAAAACTTGTTACTATTATCCACAGTGAAAATGGTGGAGAGATTGTTATTATAATTCTTACATTTATATTACTTCCGAGTAAATGTATGGTTAAAAAATGTAAAAATTCCACCTATGAAAATTGATTGTGTATTTTCCACAGCATGTGACTTCCAGAAATATAAAAATGAAGAATTTTGTTTCTTGGGCTGAGGATGGGGCCCAGTGGAGCCATGCCTGTCTGGCAAGCACAAGGTCCTGAGTTCAATCCCCAGTACAAAAAGAAAAAGTGAAAAGAAGTTTGCTTCTTTTGGGAATCACTTTTCTTTTTCAGGTGTTACTGTTAAGAACAGTAGCCAAATGTTTTCAGAGCCTACTCTTCATATTGCCAGGACACTCCTGCTGTGTCTTCCACCTGTACTCTCCCAGGTGTCATCTAGCCAGCTGTGTCTTCTCTCTGGAGTACAGGCTGGTCTGATGTAGTGGCCAAATTGACCCAGCCTGGGACTTAGAAATTTTTCTAGTCAGTCAGAGGTGGGCTGTACAGATGTACCACTTATCCATGAGTACTTGAAAAGGTCACTTTAATTCCACTGTCAATTTAAGAAAACATATTGATTTATATGTATATTAATATCTCATATTGCTTTTTCTTATTAATTCTATAATTATAAAAGACCATTGACCTTCATTTTTATAATAATTACCATTTTTTGAGTTTATAACTATAACATTTAGTTTTAGTTGCTTCACTTTTCAATTGAAAGAAGTTACTTAAGGAGAAACTATAAAGGTTGCTTCATTTCTGTCCTCATAGTACACTTCTTTGCATTAAAGGAAAAGGCAATGTAATGCTCCCTAAACTAATAAGGAAGGAATTCTTTATGATGTTGACTAGCTGGGCATGATGGTGCATATTTATATTCCCAGAACTCAGGAGGCTGAAGCAGGAGGTTGCCTAGGCCAGCCTAAGATACATAGGATACATAGACCAATGTGAATTACATAGCAAGACCCTGTCTCAAAAATTAAAAAACAAACGGTAAAGATATACTTTAAAAGTCGCTGTAACAACAATTAGTTCTTGAAGTATTACAAATGAAATAAATTTTTTTAAATTACTTCTTTGGAGGAATGGTATGTTAAGACAAGGTGAAAAATAAATCTGTATTGTATTATTTTTATGAGATGATAAAAATTACTTAGTAAATTCTAGAAATTGAGAGGCATTAGTATGAAAAGCATTGAGTTAGAAATCAAGACATCTGAGAGCTGCCATGGTCAAGTCACATGGCCTTGAACTAATGTTTCCTTCCCACTGTAGTGATATTGTGCATCCGTGAAAATGTTCTACATTTATTTTTCTTAATAATTACACCATTATTAAGCACTAGAGATATAGCTACAAAGTACCAAATTTTATCTTAACTTAAATGTGTGTAGACATGAGGTTAGGTATATCATATTAGACAGTACAATTCTACCTAGTGAGTTGGAATTAAAAAGATGCTATGTGCTTCAATACAATATTAATATTGTAAAATGGATGTTATAGTTAAATAATAGACAATATGAAACTACATTTTGTTTTATTAGATGGGCTAAAATGAACTAATGTATTAAGAACACTTATTTCATGCTCATTCAGATAGTATTTTCTCTTAAGGGATCATTTCCTTGGGTTTAATTTTTTAAAATATGTAAATCGCAGCTTTTAAGTACCTTTTCTCTGCTAGATAAAAGAAAATAACCTGTTACCTCAATGAATAACTCTGAAACTATTTATTAGAACTTTGTGTCACTCATAGTAATAATTTCTGTATATGCCCTTAAGAGCTGTGCTTTCCTCATGCCATCTACCTGCCCATCAGATCCACCCCTTGTGAGAATCCAACTAACTCTGTACATACACTATGGAAAGTATACAACTATATCATATAAGTTCATGACCACATACCTCATATGGGCCCTAAATGTCGTAAGTTTATCATACTGTTCTTCCCAAGTCCAGTTATTCATTTTAGATAACTATTCACATTTGTCCTTCTTTCTTCAAATCTTTATCACATTTGTGCCCCCCCACTCTCATGTAGTGACTTGCTTCTTGAGAAATTTAAAATAATGACAAAAGAACTTTCATTACACCTATCTGTGTGCCAGTTTCTGAACCTATATATTCTGCCTTTACATATATTAATACTGATGAACCATCCAAAATAAACCTTCTACTTTTGTACTGGGTTTCATCTCTACTCAAGGCCATTACTCTACTAATTCTCCTCTAGATCATTCATTGTTTTGTTCTGTTTTCTATGATTATTCCATATCGCATACTATTAATGACAAAAAGTATTGATACCACACAGTAAGCCAACTGTTTATTTCTTCTGTTTCCTTTTGCAGCAAAATGTCACAGAAAAGTTCTCTGTTTTAGCCACCTCCAAGCCTCAAATTCCTCTTCTCCAATTCTCTTTTAACACTTCAGTAAAGCTTTCGCTCCTCCCATTTCACCAAAATACTTACGTCTTAATCACCAATTAATTCCACAGTGCTAAATCCCATGGTGAATTTTCTCTCTGTTTTTATTTAGCCAAGCAATCAGCAGCTTTTGACAAAGTTCAGGCTGTGTTTGGTCAAAAATGCCACATTTTTGTAATTTTTCCTACAGCCTCACTTGTCAGTCCTTACTTTCCTTTGCTGATTCCTTTTCTCTGTCTTCTTCACTTTGAAGTGACTCAAGAATCTATACCTAATGATCTTCTCTTATCTGCCCATACAAAGTTTCTTGATAACATCTTCCAATCTTAGAGTTTAAAATCTTTTTCCTAAATTTATTTTCATTGTTGAATTTGAGAGCTACCTATTCAACTTATCCTGTGTCTGCATTTGAGTCTCCAACAGATACCTGAAACTTAATATGCTGAAAGTTTGACCTAAATTATATTTTGTCATAGTTCTGCTCCTCTACATATCTCTGCAGCTGTGACTTTGAAAAGCACCTCTGTAAAGGAATTCCCGAAGTAAGAGTCTCTGGTGTTTTCTTAAACCTATTGCATTTATTGTTTAACTTTTAACTATATCTTTTCAACTAATCATTCCAAAAACATGAATTATTTTTTCTTATATCTTTTCATTTTTCCAGGATATTTGTTAGCTTTTTACTTTCAGTGTTTACACAGACTTATCCCATATCTTGTAATTGCCACTGAAGTTATTCTAGTTCTACTTCCACTGTCTTTTTCCTGCATTACTAAAATTAGCTTCCTACGTGGTTGTCCCATTTTTTATAACTTGAGCCCTAGAATCTACTTCAACTTAGCAACAAGAGTAATCCTGTTTTCCATTTTACCTCTCCTCTCCTCAAAAACTGCAAACATTTTTTCTTTTTACTGAGAATAAAAGTCATATACTGTTCTAAGTCTACGTAATCCAGCTTTTCTTTGTCCCTTCACTTCTGAGAAGTCACTACCTACACCTTCCTTTCTTCCCTCACAACTCTCCAATTGGCCAACAAGGTGTCCTGTAGGCTCTTTCTTAAAACCCTGTCCATGGGCTGCTATTTCTCCCTGGATATACCCAAATTATTTTATGGCTGATGCCCTCATCTCTCTCAACTTTTTCTCAAATGAGCTTTCCCCTGAGTTTGAGCACTCTATAATAGCCATAATACCTTTTTTGCCACCCTCTCCACACCTCAGATCCATCTTATCTGCTCTAAATTTTTCCATAGTTCTTATGCATTCTAACATACTTTTGCATTAATTTATGTATTTAATTGTTGAGCATCCATTTTTTCCATTAGCATACAGGCTCCATGCCTGATTTGTACATTGGTGTATTCCAGTGGCTTGGCACTTTTCTGAAATATCAAAATATTTGTGTTTAAGAACATAAAATATTTCCTATATTTTTTTCTGAAGATTACTGATTTTTCATACACATGATTTTTTTCAAGTGCCCTGTTAGTTTTTGAAGGAATTTCTTTGTACTAATTCTATCATGAAATGGCAGTCAAGTACAAAGTCTAATTGTACCAATTTTTAATTTATTCTCTTAAACATATTGGTAGGATCTAAAATTATCAGAGGTAGGATTTTAGGTAAGACTGTGATGCTTTTATTCAAAAATCTCTGTCACTGATGAATGGGCAAAATAAATCTAAGGGAAAAATAAAACTTACATAAACAACAATTTGCCATCAGTTTAGTTAGAAGTTTTATTTTGAAATAGAATTTGGTCTGTGCATCAGAAAGACATAAATTATTCCATGGGTGAGAAAATATCAGTTGGAATTAGAGAAATATGCTAAAAACAGTAAATAAAATTACTGAAGAGTTAAACTATGCCAACGTGTAATATCACCACACTTAACCTTCTCACCCAAAATATGTCCCATCCTTTGTCTCTCTCTGACCTCTTTTATTTCATCTTTCTTCATAGCTTCTAACTTACATGACATTATAATTTTTTTCTCTACCAATAAAGAATCTGCTTTCCCTTCCTTCTTCCCTTTCTTTCCTTTTTCTTTTCTTTTTTATTTTCATCTCTTCCTTCCCTTCCCCTCCCTCCCTTTCTTTCAGTCCATTTCTTCCTTGCTTGACATCAAACCCAAAGCCTTGGGCATCCTAGGTGAGCACTCTACTACTAAAGTATACCCACTGGCCCTAGAATTCTCTTTCTTGGTCATCTTTGCAACTCTAACATGTCTACTTCTGAATGCCACTAGGCACTTGATAAATGTTAGTTTAAAGAATGAATAAGTGCCCATCACCTCTTTAATTCTCTCACCCACATTATAAGACAGTAACTGTCATTCTAAATAAATGGAAAAGGGATCTAAAATTTTAGGAAGTTTGATAACAAGCCGCCAATAAGTCATACTACCTGGGTTTTTTGTCACTCTGTCCATTGCATCAAGAAAAAAAATTATTGTCATTTAAAATTAACATAGAGTTAAAAATAAAAACAACAACAAAACTTCCTACAGGAGAAGAGAAAGATTCCTGCTGTACCAAATGGAACAGCAGCTCACGGGGAAGCTGAACCCCATGGAGGACATAGTGGACCTGAACTCCAGCGAACTGGAAGGTTAGTGGAAATCACATCCATGGAACTTCAGAGACCTAATGACACATCATCCTTGACTGTCAGGAATTGCTATTTTGAGATATAACTCACTTTATACTAATAATACCTATTCTTTGAGAGTGAATATGCTATTATTTTGACCTCTCTGAAGTTGTTAATGACTATCATTAAGTTAGGCCAGGGCAGCTGATACACTGTTCTATTTTCTTACCTAGCTTTTCATTTTGCTGGGCACACAGTGCAGTCACAGATTCTTAGAACGAGTAAGAAAATTGTCAATTGACTCTTCCAAAAGAGCTCCTTAAAAGCTTCAAGATGGAAATAAAAGTAAATACTAAGAACTCTCAGTCTTGTAGGCCTTATCACATTAAATGGAAGTAGGATGTATATAATGCTATTTTTTATTTTTACTGCTGTGATTTGAAAGAGCTATATGATTTATTTTTCTAATCACACATCTTTGAAGAGATGAAAGCTTCAATTTATTTCACAAAATGACTCTTTATAATTTTCTTTTTTTTTTTTGACAGCTTGTCTCTCTCAAAACAATGTGTGAGCAGAAAATCAGAAACACTTGTGTGGGTCTCCTAGGGAATTTACATAGCTTCCCTCTATAACTAAAGGCACTTGCAAAGACTTTGCAGGATTGGTGCCCCCTTCCCCCTCAAGGACATTTTATGTACTGCTTTCTTTGTGTCCTTTAAGGTGACTTTCTAGTTCCTGACAATTCTGTGGATTTTAATTCACCTGTGTTCTTTCCCTTTATTCTACATTTTGTCTCTGAGGAAATGTCCTTTAATACTTCCACAGGATTGATATCTAATATGAGGTGGCTGAATTTTTTTTTCCTTCATCTGAAGCTTTGTTACTCATTCTGTTTGCTTTCATATTTTCAAATGAGGTGTTTGAAAGATTATTTTCGCATATTTTTCTTTCTCTCTCAAGTGTAACATGCCACATAGCTTAGATTTTTTTTCGAGTTCACTTTTCCTTACTGCTTCCTAAATCCTCCCAGGTCACCAATATCCGGTATCTTCGCTTCTCCAGAGTTCTTCCACAGATTCTGTTGCTGACATGACTTGAAGTATCCATTACTCATCTGCTGTCCTGGAGTTGCTGGTGTCCATCTGGGCTGCTCTTGCACTGCTCTCTGTAATGAACTCCCGTTTCCAGACTTAGATTTTTATTGCTAAAAACACATTTATCACACAGTTATATAACAGCTATTCAGACTGCTTTATCCTCTAATAAGTAACTAACTACAAAGGAGTGTTCTGATATAAAATATTATCAAGCTATAAATGTTAATTACTAATTTAGTTCATAACCACCTCAACTGCTTTTGGGGGCTAGATGATATAAAAATCATAAATGAATGTCTCTCCTGGTAGAGTGAATCTGTTTTGAATTGTGACTTTTGACAGGTAACAATTTATTCAGACTTAGAAATTTTATTCAGAATTTGAAATATGCATGTCTTTTGCCAAACACTGGTAGAGGAATCTAAGGTGAGCTTTCTGTGTGTATGAATTTCACAGGTACGCTGTGAGCTTTTGTGTTTCAGATGCACTTTTTTTTAAAATTGAAATTTCACTCTTCTCATTCCTCTTCTAATGGAAGCAATCTCTAGGAAAACAGCAATCCTACACTCATATAATTATAAAATCCTAACATGCAAATGTCTACATCAGATTGAGGAAATTAAAAATAATTTAGGCTTTCAGCTATTTTGAATGTATACATTTTTCAAGATCAATCATAACTTATGTCTTAAAAGAACCATCATTTTTGAGATGACTAATAGGGCACCAAATTAATAGTTATATTTATAAAATAAATAACGGAAAATTTAAAATTTTTGTATGGTCCAAGTATCTTCAGCATTCTGGCAAAATTTGGAACTTAAGGCTTTTATCAATAACCTTTATGTAGGAACTTCCATCTGAATCTGAATATTATTATTAAGTGCTCAAAGAATGAAATTACCTGTTTACTAATGTCATTTCTAATAGACTACAAATAGTCCTAAAAATGTAAACATTATTCTCACAATTTAATAACTGCCCCCAGTCCTCTTTTAAATGCTTTCCTATAATTTTGGAGTATTTCAGAATAAATCAATTATTTATGTAAGGCCATTGTTTTCTTATGAGTGGCAACTGTTAGAATATGTTCAGGCAGCAGTAGATTAAAATTATATTGGTTGCCCTTCTAGTTCCTAAAAATAAAAACAACTCTGAAAACTTTCTGTCTTCTAAGTACTGCTGTTACCTGTAAGGTCATTTAGAAATTTGCTTGGAACAATATATTCTGAGTGCTTCTCCATCTCTTTTTGGCAGAGATAATAGATAACTGGAGCCACACTTAAACACTGCTTTTTTCTCTCTAGGATGATCTTCCCTACTGATGCGTGCTAAAGCCAGTGAAACCTCCCTCCTTCACTTTCTGTGCTAAACGGGATGTATACAATTAGGAAATGTGCCAGTGATTGAGAAGGGTAGGCCTGAGTTTAGAAGGAGTAGGTTGACATAGAAATGCACAGAGATTAGAGCAATCCTTGAATCCTTACTATTTAAATTTTGATTGATGAATTGTTCTGAATTTTGTTCAAGTGAACCTGGTATTTTTAGTTGTTGACACATATTTGATTAAGAGTTGAAGTAACACAGTGGTGCAAAGCCAACCTTGTAGGTCACAGTAATGCAACGTAGCAGGTTGAAATGGGTCTCACCTCTGCTGAAGGAAAATGTACACTGTGAGCTGGCAACAAAGAAAATGAGCATTTTGACTTATGTGTTTTTATATTTGGGTTCACTGTTGTGTTTCCCCCCATGTCTTAGGATTTTTGGGGGACTTATTTTAGATATCAAAAGAAAAGCTCCATTCTTCTGGAGTGACTTCAGAGATGCTCTCAGCCTGCAGTGCTTAGCATCTTTTCTATTTCTCTACTGCGCGTGTATGTCTCCTGTCATCACGTTTGGAGGACTGCTGGGAGAAGCAACTGAAGGTCGTATAGTATGTATTATGCTTTTCTCTGAACTTTGAGACTTAATCTGTTTTTAAGACTTAAATAAATGAACATTTAATTTTGGATATGGGGACAAATATGATGTATAATTTGGCAGATAAATTTCGTATGAATTTCTTTGGGGACTTAGTAAAATTGGTGATCTAAGAGTGGAATAAGCCAGAACAAGTAACTTGAAGTCTTATAGAGAATGTTCTAATTTGATCCTTTGGCAGACTCCTCCCCCAATTCTAGACCAGATAAAAGCTTTAATTCTTACATTATAAGAAGTCCATTTGTCATATATCTGAGCCATGTTTCTGTCCAGACACTAATCCTGAGCATAAACACTTTTTAAGCAACAGAAAAATGATGCAGGGAGGTAGAATGGGTACCTACTGCTACCATTCATTTCCTGCTCACTTGAGGCCTTTTCTAGTCTATGTCTTGCCCAAGGTGCTTAGTACTTCATAATGAAGAAGAATGCAAGTACATATATATTTTCAATGTTTTCTTCTTAGTTATAATGGCTATTTGAACAGCTCTTTGTATCTCTATGCAGAGTGCAATCGAATCTCTCTTTGGAGCATCCATGACTGGGATAGCCTATTCTCTCTTTGGTGGACAGCCTCTTACAATATTAGGCAGTACAGGACCAGTTTTGGTGTTTGAAAAGATACTCTTTAAATTTTGCAAGTAAGTGGTAATAAACTTTTGGGCATATCCTTTTTCTTCTATTCTCATCATCACTATTGGATGTCTATTGGAAGAAGGGAAAGTGGCTGATTTGTCCGTTTGTTTTTCCATGGAAATGGAGAGAACACAAAGATTTTGTGTAGTATTTATTAAACCATGTAGTATTTATTAAAAATAAGATTCATGTCGGGCATGGTGGCTCACGCCTGTAATCCCAGCACTTGGGAGGCAGAGACAGGAGGATTGCTGAGTTTGAAGCTTGCCTAGGCTACATAGTGAGCTCAGAGACAGCCCGAACTACAAAGCGAGATGCTGTCTTAAAAAATTAATAATAATAAGATTCAACTCTGTGGATTGAGAAACTTAGTTTTGCCCTGTTAAGTGTTCAAATTCTCATGGAATGTGAGTTGGGCTCATTTGTACTTACTTAAATTAGGGGCCAACCTATTAAATGACTTTCTTCCCACTGTTCTTTTCCTTCATCTAGAGAATATGGGCTGTCATATCTGTCATTAAGAGCTAGTATTGGACTTTGGACTGCAACTCTCTGTATCATACTTGTGGCCACTGATGCAAGTTCCCTTGTCTGCTATATCACCCGGTTTACTGAAGAAGCTTTTGCTTCTCTTATTTGCATCATTTTCATTTATGAGGCCTTGGAGAAGCTGTTTGAACTCAGTGAAGCATATCCAATCAACATGCATAATGATTTGGAACTGCTGACACAATACTCGTAAGTACCATTTCCCTGTAGGCTGTGGGGCTTTTCTTTCCACACACGTTATTATTTGTTATTAAAAAATATGCAGAACATCCTCAGCCAGGAGTGTGCTTTAAATTGAATCATGACCTACATCCTGGACTTTCAGAGTCAAATAGGATTTCAGGACATCAAATCAGCCACTCTTCTGATTCCTGAGTTCATATATTATCTATGCCAAAGATTTGTTTTAAAGGTTCTATTTATCAAGTGTTTCCTAAAATTAGGTTGTAAGCAAAGTCAATCTTGATGTGTATTGATTTTGCTTTTGCAAAATGTGTTATTTTAGTTTTTTTAGTGTCTTTTCAATTTATTATGTCTAAAGAAATTTAGTAATACAGTAATGAAAATATAAGATTTTAGACTAAAGGATTGAAACTATTACTTTGATGTTTAAAAGTATGATCAAAGTATAAATAAAAATCATTGAATTGAAGTTTAATTTTGCTTTCAGAACTTGCAAATTTTATGATAGAAATGCTCAGGTTTTACTTTTTGAAGGTGTTGTTACAGTTCAGGATTAAAGATAAGATCTTACCTACTTTTATTTTAAGGTTTTGTATGTGAGAAGTTTGGAATTTCTTAAGCCTATATCTGACCATTAAGTGACTGTTTTGCTTGATTTTAAGACTTTTTAATTGCATTTATGTATTATTTTTATAGAGCAGACATTTGAAGGAATATGTTCTTTACAATTCTAACCTTTGCATCAACCACCAATGCTTTTTCTATAAACTACTTAGACATGGCCTCAAACACTGAGCCTTTATTATTAGAAATTAATTATTGAAATTATACCAAAATTGTTATTTTGTTAAGAATAATGTAAAGATACAATTTTGAAAATAATATGGCTTCTAGTACTTTAACTTATTCTTGGTTGTTAGCAATAGCTTTAAACAGTGTACCCTTCTTTCTGGACAAGAAAAAATCTAAGTAGAAATATAAACTAAATTTTCCCACAAAACAAATTAACATTGTAAATATGTTTAAGAGAGGAATAAAGGTAGATGTCAGAGACATTCTGAAAGAGGCAGATGGGAGAGCAGTCTTCTCTGAAGCACAGGTAACATTGACATATGCCTTTTAATTTTATTTGAAAAGAAAGTGATACAAGTGAATTTGGATATCTTCACTAGGAAAGACAATTTTCTCTAGTTTTATTCTCTGATCACCTTTATGCCATGCACTATGTTAGGGAAATGATGATGTAAAATATTCCGTCCTCAATGAGCTTTCAGTTTAGAAATGAAGGTAAACAAACTTACCATGAGATGGTTATTGTGTTAAGAAGTTGGTACAGAATGCAGTGATTCCACATCAGAGGAGAACCTCAGCCAGGCTGAAGGTTCAGAGAAGGCCTTCTGGAGTCAATGACACAGAACAAAAACCTGTCTGGGTTAGGACGGTACCAAGGACTGAGGCAACAACATGGTTCAGATACAGGGTGCGTTTAGACTCAGAAGTAAGACACTCATTACAGTTTTGAAATATTTGAAGTCAGATGGATGGTTGAAAAACAAGAAATATAATTCATGTTTCACTACTTTGATGTAATGTTTAGTGCATTAATGAATGCAAATAAGGTGTCCAAAAGAAACAACAGTGTAGGAAAAATAAAATGAATCACAACAGAACAGCTGTGCTTGGATACTGTGAGGAAACAATTTCCCACCCTTCTCACTGCACTCCAAATCTCAGCAGCAGGTTCTTTAGGCTAAGGAGTCAGTTTCAAATCCTCTTGTGTAGAAAGGAAAAAGATCAGAGAAGCAAGGACTGATTCATGGATAATGTGCCCAGCTTAAGGGTAGAATAATGCAAATAAAAGCAAGCTAATATATTTTTAAAAATAAGAAAGAAGTATTAGATAAGGAAAAAATATGGAAAATGTCAAGATGTACAAGGCAAGAAACAAGAACATATGCAAGAATCTTTACAGAGATAAATTAAAAGATCAAACAAAATAGGGGAAAGGATTTGAAAAGAGATCATTGTCAATTGCAAGAAACAGTCTTTGTTAATTACATTTAATTTTTATTTTTGAAGCTATAATGAATGGGATTGTTGATAGGTCCAGCCAGTACAGAAAAAGCTAACATGGGGTTCCCAGTAATGATTTCCCTTTTCCTTTCCATAATGCCCCACATCTTGCCACAGTCTCTTTATGTCACTATTCTGTCCGTCATACATGAACCCAGCAGCTGGAGAGTTGCAAGTTGCTCTCCTGCCCGTGACCACCAGTCCCCGCCCTCAGACTGTGTATAACTCCTGCTTGCTTTGTCAGGCGACTGCTCCTCCCTCTTTAGAGCAGCCCAGCAGTTACCCTCCCCAGTAAAGTCTGCTACCAGACACTCAAGGCCCAACCCATTTTATTTTCTGTCAATTGTTTTACTTTCTTTCTTGGTAGGTTCATTATGGGTGAACAAGCATGCTACTGATTTTGTGTCCTGCCCTTTGCTGAATGTATTTATTATCTCTAAGAGTCTTCTGGTGAAGTTTTTTAGGGTCTTTAATGTAAAGGATCATATCATGTGAAAATAAAAAGTGGTATGACCTCCTCCTTTCTTATCCATATTATTTTTGTTTCTTCTCTTGCCTGACTGCATGTTTTGTGTTTTTCCTGATTTTCAAGAGAAAGCTTTCAGTTCCTCTTCATCTAGTATGCTACTGGCTGTGGGTTTGTCCTAAATGACTTTTATCAGTTTTAGGTAAGATGTTTCTGTACCTATTTGCAGTTTTTCAAGAATGAGTGTTGGATTCTTGTCAGAGGCTTTTTCTCCTTCTATTGAGATGATTATGTGATTTTTTTTTTTTTTTTTTGAGACTGGGTCTCACTTTCCTAGTTCAGGCTGGCCCTGAGCTCACTATGTAGTCCAGGCAAGCCTCGAACTCAGCAATCCTCCTGTCTCTGCCTCCCGACTGCTGGGATTACAGGCATGAGGCACCACCCCCAGCACTGTGGTATGTGGTGCTGATTGCTGGTTGATTGCTGGTGGGGGTGAGTCACCATGCCCAGCATTGTATGTGGTTACCGGGGATCGAACTCAGGACCTTGTGCTTGCGAGGCAGGGGCCGGAACCACTGAGCTAATCCTCCAGCCCCGATTATTATGGGATTTAAAAAAATCCTTTTATCCAGCAATCCAAAACTTACATCTAAATAAGCAAAAAATAATCCAACAAGAAAAATACTATAACTCCCAACCTGCTTCATATCTAAAATGAGAGTTTATGTTCTCTAAAACTGAAGAATGAAATTCTAGGTACAACAGAGGTTAAGAATAGGAAAAGTTTATTGAGAAAGAAAGCTTCTCCTAAGAGAGACAGAAGGGGACACAAAAGAGGGTCATCCAGGACCCCATTTCCCAGAGGATATTTATGAAGTAAAAAACAAAGGTGAGGCAGATTCAAAGTGGGACAAAACTGTAGTCAGCCAGTAACATTGCAAGTATGGTCACTTAGATAATATTGTTTAAAGGGGGAGCCAATAGGATAGCAAATCATGTAATAGGCACACAAGGATTTCCAGTCAGGGATCTTTCTGGGAAGGATGGGTCAAGACCCTGCTCCTCAGATGACTGATACCTATTTAGAATGTGAATCATTGCTATTTATCATACTCTGATGTGGTAGCTTCTCCTCTTTTACAATCCTGACCTTCAGTGAATCTGTCTCCATTGTTCACTTGGTTGGTTCCTTGACTGTCTTTTAAATTGACTTCTTGGCTGTCCTCTATGTTGGCTTTTTGAGGGCCAACCCTATCTAACTGGCTACAGGATATCTAATTAGCTTACCTATGTACAACGCTTACATTGTCTATTTATTGATTTATATGCAGTATGTGGTACCATTTTTGTATCACTCAGATGAAGCCAACTTGTTCATGATGTATGATCTTTTTATGATTTGTTCCATTTGTTTATCAGTATTTTGTTGAGAATTTTTTGATCCATGTTCATTCCTTCTCTTTCATTGTTATAGGAGAATTCTCTTTTTTTTTTTTTTTTATGTTTTTTTGAGAGAGTCTTGCTTTGTAGTTCAGGCTGGCCCTGAGCTCACTATGTAGCGTAAGCTAGCCTCAAATTCACAGCAATCCTTCTGACTCTGCCTCCCGAGTACTAAGATTACAGGTGTGAGCCACCATGCCCAGCATTGTGGTGTGTGATAGGGGCTTTGAACTTGGGACCTTGTGCTTGTCAGAGAGAGACTGGAACCACTGAGCTAATTCTGTGGGCCTGTCATAGAAGAATTTGAAAAACATTGATATTAGTTCGTCTTCGAGGTCCTTGTAAAAGTCAGCAGTGAATGCAGTGCATCCTCGACTTTCTTAGTGAACTTTTTATTACCACCTTAGTTTTATTGCCTGTTACTGATCTATTGAGGATTTTTTACATCTTCTTTGTTCAATTTTGGTAAAATATATATATATCCTGGAATTATCCATTTTTTACAATCTTTTGGATTACAGCAGTGTATGTTGTGATTTCACTTTTTAATTTCTAACTGAATTAATAGGAGTCTGTTTATTCCTTCTGCTGGTTAAAGGTTTATCAGTCTTAACTACCCCATAAAGAACGAATTCCTTTATTCATTCACCCTAATCCCAAAATGTAAACAAAGAGCAAAATAAAGAAGTGAGGGTAGGAAACAGGGAGACTTTTGGAGATGGAGATCTGTGAAGGAAGAGAAAAGGGTACAGATTAAAATGATCAAAACTCACTGTGTACTAATTTCCCAAAATAAATGAAATTATTTTGCTTTGTAAACATATGGTAATAAAACACAAGAATCAGTATTGGACTGGGAGAGAAGACAAAACAAGGAGTACTTTTGCAGAACAATTAAGAAGGGGGTAGTTGGTAAAGAAATGGAGAAAGTCTGCATAGGCCATTATGGTGTCACTGAAAAATATGCCTGCTGGAGAGGACACTGAGATCCTGAGAAGGACAGTTTGTAATAGAAAAGAGTTGTATGTCTTTGGGAATGAGACAGAGGGAAAGAGAGGAAATAAACATGGACCTGTAGCTTTTAAGGTGTAAAGAAATAATGAGATCCAGACAAATAATAGGCAAGACAGATAAAGGCTGAACAGAAAATCTGAGAATTAAAATGGTTTCATGTGCCCGTGATCAATCACCATATGTCATGGTGGTAAGATCAGGAGGACCATACCTTCTGACTTTCTGTGTGTGTGTGTGTGTGTGTGTGTGTGTTTGAGACAGGGTCTTTTTTTGTAGGCAAGAATCACGTAGCCCAGGCAAGACTCAAATTCAGCAATCCTCCTGCCTTTGCCTCCCGAGTGCTGGGATTACAGCCGTGAACCACCATGCCTGGCATTGTGGAGTGTGGTACTGATTGCTGGTGGGCGTGGCAATGTGGTGTGTGGTTATGGGAGATCAAACTCAGGACCTTATGCTTGCAAGGCAGATACCAGAACCACTGAGCTAAATCCCAGGCCCAGGAATCTATGAGCTTAAGTTCAAATTTTACTTATATCAGTGTGGGGGTCTGAAACGAACATATTTCAAGCAAAGCATGAATACATACTGATCACTATGTCCTATTGTCCATGTGTCACTTCAGTTAAAATCTGTGAGGTTGAAGGAGTGCAAAGCCTAGTTCAACATGATGAGTAGTGAGGCTTTAGTGTCGTCTTGCAATGAAAAGAGTATAACAAACGGAACAGCAGAATCCTTGGAGAATGTGCTGAGCAGATACCCTAACTACTGTGCTTCTCTACACTGTTTTTCTTTATTGAGTGTATCAGTACACTTTAGTTATACATTATGATCTCATTCATCAGTGAGAATTTCTACCTGTATACAACATACCTTGATTCCTATTTTTTCCCAAGCCCCTGCCCTCTTTCCAGCCTCCTCCCCATCATATACATATAAGCTTTACTTCTGTTTTTTCTTTTTCCCATTAAAGGTTTTCCTTTCCCTTTTTTGTTTGCCCCCTGCCCTCCCTCCGTAGTTCCTCTTGTCCTCTGAACATTTTTTTCCTGTTTCACTTTTTATACTATGATACATTGACCTCCAGTTAAAAATGACACAGTGGTACTCCCACTTGAAAATCTCTACCTGTTACATGAGGCTGAGAAGTTTATTTTATGAATTAAACAGTTTCCATATTATGTACATGACTTCTGATCAGATATTACTATTATCAGCTTTCTGTAGAAGCAAACCAAATTTGTTATACACATAATTTATTTAGTGTATTTTAGTTGTCTGAATTAAAGAAAGTAATTGCTAATAACAGTTATTGTAAAATATAATCTTACCCTTTTGCACAACTGTGTTTTATGACATTCACATGAGAAATTGTGACTTTCTTATTGCTCTGGCTTTTTTATAAAAATCACTTGTAAGTGTCAGGATACTGATGGTCACCTAAGGTTTTCAACTTAGATGTTACTGACCTCATTTTTCAGAATTTTTATTAGAAAGATCCCTAGAAAATATCATAGTCTGGACACACATATAGGTATGAATATATGTATAATTGCATACATGCCATGACATATCAATCTTCCACTTTTTCAAGTGGAAAATTTTGGAAAAAAATCATCATATTTAGGATCTATCTTTCAAGTATTCTTTGTTTTTGAGACTTCTATATAATATTTTCTTAGATTCATAATTCAACATCTAAATAAAATATCTTTGGGGCCGGGCGTGGTGGCTCACGCCTGTCATCCCAGCACTCGGGAGGCAGAGGCAGGAGGATTGCTGAGTTCGAGGCTTGCCTGGGCTACATAGTGAGCTCAGCGCTAGCCTGAACTATAAAAGCAAGACCCTGCCTCAAAAAAAAAAATCTTTGATTTTTAAAACAACTTTCCTAGCTTATCTGGCATTTTAGTATCATAATGTAATAATATGTAGACCCTGTGTTTGAATTACACACTTTATTTTCGTTGTGCCAAGAGCAAGTATCAAGATAATCTATTTAGCTTTAAGAATACATATATTTAGGCGATCAAACTAGATGTGTCAAGTTAGCAATAAGTAATGAGTTTGAAGAAATAATTTTTTTCCTGGTTGCTCTGATTTCTGAGAAATGACAAAAATAGAATGAAGTGTTCTGCTTGTATAAAATGAAATGTTCCTTCAATGTATCATAATAATCCAAGTTTTCAAAAACGGCTGAAGAAAGACTGAAAGTATATTGATGCCTTATGAATGGTTGAGTCAAGCTAAGTATGGGTTCTGTTACTCTAGTTTTCTATGTATAAGTAAACTATAGATAAAGATCACTTTTTGTATGAAATGAGAATTTTTTGCTCTATTTTCCCTCTCTTTTTGTTTCTTCTAATACTTTTTCTAGTCTTCTATATAATCTAGGTTAGTGATCATTTTTGAACAAGTATTATTTGCTGACTGACAGTATACTCAATATCCTTTCTCACCATTTCCTGAACTACATTTGACTTTCTTTTGAGATAGAAAATGTGTAATAACTTTGTTACCTATATCATAGTATAATACTGTAGGCATTATCAAGAGATGCTTACTGTATTATTAACTAATTGAACACATCGCAAAATGATCAGCATTATCTCAACTTTGTTTGATAGGTAAAAACAATGATGTTGCTTTTTGTTTTCTGTAGCACTACTCTTAAAGGTTTCATCCAGAAATTTTGAATAAATTTTACAAATGAGACTCAATAGAGAATAAAATATATAAATATACATCCCAAAAAGTTAGCTCTGATTGAAAATTTAGACAGAATGTGAACTTGGTAGAAAAACTCTCTGGAAGAGTTAAATAACAAAACTGCAATGTATAGTGCTTCAAAAACCAACCACAGGGCCGGAGGGTTAGCTCAGTGGTTCCAGCGCCTGCCTCGCAAGCGCAAGGTCCTGAGTTCAATCCCCGGAAACCACATATAATGCTGGGCGTGGAGACTCACGCCCACCAACAATCAACACTGCATACCACAATGCCTGACGTGGTGGCTCACGCCTGTCATCCCAGCACTCGGGAGGCAGAGACAGGAGGATTGCTGAGTTCGCGGCGGCTTGCCTGGGCACCATAGTGAGCTCAGGGCCAGCCTGAACTACAAAATGAGACCCTGTCTCAAAAAAAAACAAAACAAAACAAAACAAAAAAAAACCAACCACAACTGTGAGTGAAAGGACATGAAAGGGAAGAAATTTTCAGAGCTCATGGATCTTTCAGGACTTGCTAAACATGTTAGGAAAATGTCTGTATTTCAGTTTTAAAATCTCATTTTTGGGGCTGGAGATTTAGTTCAGTGGTTCCAGAGCCTGCCTAGCAAGTGCAAGTTCCTGAGTTCGATCCCTATTAAACACATACAACAATACTGGGCATGGTGACTCATGCCCACCAGCAATCAGTACACCATACTACAACAGTGAGTGTAGTGGTTCACACCTGTAATTCCATCACTTGGGAGGCAGAGGCAGGAGGATTACTGAGTTCGAGGTTTGCCTGGGCTACACAGTGAGCTCAGGGCCAGCCTGAACTACAAAGTGAGACCCTGTCTCAAAAAATAAATGAATAAAAATAAAACCCAAAACAAAACACAAAAAACCCAACTCATTGTTTTCTACCTAAGAACTGATTAAATTTATCCAGAATTGCTAGCAACATAATTTTAATTATATTTCCTTACCTTTATTTGGGTAACGTTTGCATACCTCTACTCTGTAAAGCCCAAACTAAGACTACTAGGCACACCTTTATAGCTATTGTACTTGCAAAGTGCTTGGCATATAGCACAACATGCACATGTTTGTTCATATGTATACATTTCTGAAATTTGCTTCTTCTGATATATGTATGACATAAACATTTCCCTTCTAATAGCTGATTTTAAGAAAGTGTGTTATCTATCATGTTAGAATCAAATAAATACAAATATAGGCATTCAATAAATGATAACTCAATTAGCCACCCACCTCATTTGTGATTCTCAACCCAACTTGCTATCTTTGTTTTCTGTTCCTGGTTTTCTATAATTGAGTTTATTGGTGCATTTTAGGTAGAACTTTGATCACATGCATCATTGAAAATTTATACCTGTACATGATTCTTGATTCTTACTGTTTCTAATTTCCCTGCCCTTTTTTCAACCCCTCCACCCCCCATATACATAAGCTTTGTTTCCATTTTTTTCTTTCCTTTCCCCTGCTCACCCTCCCTAGTTACCCTTCCCCTTTGAACAGTTTTCATCCTGTAACACAATATCTATCACACATTTTGGTCCTCATTTACACCTTCAGTTTCTTACACCAGAGAAATGATTCAGTATTTACACGTATGTGTCCTATTTATTTCACTTAATAGCTTCTTTACTTTTTGGCTAAGATCAAATATTCTTGACTTTTAACTAAATTCTTTTTAACTGATGCATAAAATTGCATAAAATTATGGGGTACTATGTGATGTTTTAATATGTCTTTATATTGTATAATGTATAAATCTGGGTAAAAAATGCATTTGCTTAAATATAGTTTCTTTATGGTGAAAATATTCAGCATTTTTTCTAGCTTTTTACAACAAAATAATACACTGTCATTAGCAGTCACCGTGCTGGTTGACAGAACATCAGCATGTCTTGCTCCTACCTACTTGCAACTTAGCAAATGCCTGTTGACCAGCCTTTGCCATCCTCCCACCCTTTACTCCTCTCCCCTTTGGTAACCTTCATTCTGCCTTCTACTATGCAATCAACTGCTTTAGATCCCACATATGAGTAAGATCAAGTGGTGCTTGGCTTTCTGTGCCTGGCTTATTTCACTTGACATAATGATCTCTAGTTGTATCCATGTCATCACAAGTGACAGAATTAAATTCTAAGTAAACAATAAATTGTAAATAAGAGTAGAGCTTCAATCCATTTGGTTTTAAATCTCAAGAACTTTATGGCTTGTTGAAGTAAAAAATAGTGAAATATTACAATGATTGTAACTCTTTAAGGTAGGGGCAATCATATACTTCTGTGTATACCTTCACTAGAATTTATCAGTGCTTCGCACAAAATAAAAGTGCTAAAGCATTCAATGAACAAGCAAGGCTGTCTGAGAAGTACCAGTTATCTGCATATGAAAGTGATGAGAAACCCACTTTCATAGAGCTTATTGTCTGTTTGAAAAGTTAGAAGCTAAATATCACACAAGCATTTAACAAAACTTATACTATCACATAAACATATAAAGTGCCAAAAAAGTGAGAAATATTTTCAGTTTTATGCAGAAGCCAAAGAGAAGATGTATCTATCTGAATGGAGGTAAAATTCAAATGAGAAAAAGTTAAATAATTTAGTGGAAATAAATTCTAATATAGTATAGATATTTTATATCAATTTTTTAGTTTGGTGCTGATTTATAGTTATGTAGTATATTTTTGAAAAACTACTTTTCTCATGATATTATATAGATATTTATTTGAATGGCACTCTAAAAATAGAAGTATAAGTTCTTAACAAATCTCTTCCAAGAGCAAAATTCTAAATGTAGAAGTAGATGCATTTGTAAAAGGCCTATTAGAGCCAGCTAGTTAGCTCTTGCCAAGTGCAAGGTCCTGAGTTTGATTCCTAGTACTGCAAAGAAAAGACCCATTACTGTATTATTTATTTAAGTAGTGATATTACTAGGAATGAACTAAATGTTTAATAATAGAAGAATGAATGAGTAAACTGTTGCAGTCCTTAAAAATGTTGATTCTGAAGGATAATATAACAACACAAAAATTGATTACATTATAGTGCTATATGAAAAGATTAAAAATATTTGCTCATAAAAATCATGTTGAAAATATGTATATAAGAACTTCTGAAAGAAGTACAGCAAAAACTTCTAGTTGCTATGGTGTAAAGACTATGAGAGACTTTTTATCTTATATTCTCTAGTATGGTTTTATTATTTTTGCAATTCAAAATACTTTTTGAAATAAAAGGAATAATCATAAAAACATTTCTGGCTTCTATGCATCGATGATTCTTTTATTGTATGCATTATATTAATGCCTAATTTGCTCTATAGCACTTTGGAGGCTGATTTAGTCAGTAAAGAGGCTTGAAAAAAATGAATAACAAACCGTTACTATTCATTGCACACAGGAAGGTGCTATTAATAACTACAAAGGCAAAAGGAGAGCATCTGCAACCCAGGCACTAAAATTAGTAGTAATGTGAAGGGAGTTCTACCAAATTATGTTTTCGAGAAGACAGCCACAGGCTCTTCTCATGTGAGGAAGACTGATCACCTCCATTATCCTTGAAACAAAAGCAAAGATTTCTGGATGAGTGCATTTAATTATAATGTTTATCTAATCACTCTGCAGCCGTTTATATAAACAAGATAGCTTAGAACACTCGCTTGTATTGAAAGGTTGCAGAGGTTATGTTTTGTAAAATGTGTATGTGTTTTAAGTCGTGTGATCCACCAGCACAAGTCAAACTTACTGGGATTTTATACTGATGCTTCTTTAACATGTGGAGGAGAAAAACGTAAAGAAGTATAAATACTGTCCTATGATTCTTGGACTTTCTAGTCCAAGAGCTTGTGAAATTAATAGCAGGAATGACAACAATAACCATAACAAGAATGCCTGACTCCTAATGAGAAAGTACTGGTCTAGGTGCTTTTATCTGTATTAACCCTTTTACCTTCATATCCAGTAAAGTTTATTATTTTCAGTTTTTATATTTTACAAATAGAGAAATGGACACTTAGAATGCTTATATACTTTGTTCATGATCACCTTGCTAAATGCTTGGATTTGAATGAATGAAAAAAATTTGGCTAATCAGTCCAGTGTATAAGATATAGTATACATATGAACAATTTTTTGTACTAATACTTCCATCTCATTGCCAGAGTGACTAGAAAGTTTTTTAGGTGAGATTAATAGAAGAGCTTGTCCCAAATCTATATTTCACTTCTTCATATTTCCATTCTCCCCTTTTTCCTTTTCCTATTTATAGTTTGGATAGGAATAACATGCTAAATTCATCAGTATAAAGATAGGAAATTACATTTTTCTAATTTTATATTTATTTAATTCAGAATATCTGATTTTAATTTTTAAGAACAGAAGAGCTAATCACCCAGAAACCCTCTTTTAGCCACTAAGGATTGATACAGTGATCTTTTCAAACTTCCCACATGGAGCTTCTGAGAACAGCCTGCCGATATTTCAGGATCAGATATGCAGTCTCGGGAAGGAGTGATGGTTTTTCTGCCTATGGATGATGCCTGTGATGCATAAAACAGATACTTTAGGTTAAAGACATATTTTCTTGATTTGATGAGGCTGTGAGAAGTAGCACATTGGGCAGGTGTCACTGTGGTCCAAGGACAAGGCTGTAGGATGTTTGGGGGAAACATCCAGACCCTGGATTCAAATCTAATTCTGTCAGCATAGCCTTGTATACATTACCAATATAGCGTCTCCTATCTGGAAAAAGTAGAAATTAAATTACTAAGGTGGAAAACATGCATTGCTCCCTTCAATGCATATAGTATCTCTATACATACCATATCTATATGTACAGATATTCCATAGCTATAGAAAGTATACATGTATATACATATAAATACATACTTGAACATGAACGTAGTCAGGTTTCTACCACAGAGATACCTTTATCTCTTGTTAGGTTATTTGTGCAAGAAATCTGCCATACTTTCTGTCTTTTGCATTTTAGTCAGTGCTTGGTATCTCTGTGTAATTGGATTCAGGACTGTCATACAGAATTAAAATCTTCAGATGCTGAAGATTCTTATATAGAATAGCATGTAACCTATGCATATCTGCTCATGTGCTTTAAATCATTTCTACATCACTTATAATACTTGATAAAGTATGCATGTTGTGGAAATAGTTGTTATATTCTTAGGGGGATAATGACAAGGAATATTTTCAATCTGTAGCTGGTGGATTACAGATACAGAACCTGCAGTGATGGAGGGCTGACTGTACTAGTGGTGGTGAACCTATGCTAACCACCGTGTGCTGCTTTGGGCTGTTTGTACCACTGAAAGCCCTAAAAGGTTCGCCATCACTGGTACACACACACACACACACAAACACACACACATACACACACTCTAAAGCAAAAATGAAAAAAATACTAGCAAATTAGAGAAAACTCTAGTGTTCCTTTTTTACTATGACAAGGTGAAAGTTGGCTGATTTAGCACATTTAATGAAAAGCTGAAAAATAAATCAGAATTTGTAGTGATAATGATTGTAGCCACAATCCCAAAGATGGCTAAATGTACACTAGATACTTAATATACACATCATGTTACTTAGTTCCCACAATAGCTTCCCTACATAAGCATGTTCATCCCCTTTCAGATATGAGGAACTAACATTTAGAATATTTGAGTAATTTTCCCCTATGGTCATATAGTCAGTACCTGTCTGTACAGCTGCCTTACACAAAAGTCTGTCCATAAAACAGTATGGTTTTTAGGAACTGCCTTCACTCATCAGTGTCTGTTGCTGTATCTTCGTGGTCCTTTTCTTTGGGGGGGGGTTCTACAGGCTATCCATCGTGGAGGTCACAGCAGTGTCTTTTAGTAGTTCCATGTCTCATTCCTTTAAAATCCTTGTCACTGATTTCACTAGAACCTTTTCTCTTTATAGAGGCTGAGATCCAAGTAAGCCCAGCTGGGAAATCCTCTAACCTTCACAGTGAGAGCCCAAATCATGCTGTCTGTATGACTCTGCTCATGTGAAATTTCTTGCAATAGGCCCTCACTATGAAGTGTGAGGAGCAGTGGTAAAGGAGACTAAATTCCTGGTGCTCAAGGCAGGAGAAAAACTAAGGCTTAAGCAGATAGGTTTACTAAGGAATTGTAAGGTATTTCCCCATGGAAATAATCTTAGCAACTGTGTCTAGGGTCTACAGTTCTATCAGTATAACTAAAACAGCAAGCTGATGAACTTCCTAGTGATGTGGTTTTTGGAGATTTGGCTAAATCTCTTTCTCAGTGATTTACAAAGTGGTATAACTCTTGACCTGAAATTGTGTTTTCTATTACATAAATACGTACTTTCCCAAGTGTTTTGTCTTCTAGCTACTTCCACCCCAATTCAGCATTTATTGTGGCACTTAAACAATAGGTATTCAAAAACAACTGTATGTGGAATCTGTGACTTTTAAAAAAATTATTACTCATCACAAAAAGTGGTATATCTGTTATATTTAGTATTTTCAGTTAACTGTAATTTTGAATTATATGACAAAATTAAACATGATCTTTTAAACATAAAATATCTCCTTTTGATTTAATTGATACAGTTTTAGAATATTATTTGAAGCAGGTAAACATTATAACAATAGATTTAGATGATTTCTCGTTATTGAGAAAAAATATCTGACATACACAACTTAGAAGAGAAGAAGTTTATTTACATCATCGTTTCAGTAAATTCAGTCTATGGTTGACTGGCTCAAAGACAAATGTGTGGTGGAAGGAAATGGTACAGGAAAGTAATTGATCCGTTTAGCAGCCAGGAAGCAAAGAGAGAAGGGAGGGCCTGGGTACAGTCTTTGGGTCGTGTGGCTCACCTCCAAACATGCCCTACGAGCCCATTCACGTAGGAACTTATCAGTGGATTAATCTGCGGTGAGGACAGTGATCCCACGAGTCAGTCATCTTTTGAAAGTCCCACTTCTGAACACATGAAACACGGAGGACACCTTAGATCTCAGCAATAACAAGCACATATCATTTTCCCACTTGACTGAGAGTTTACTGTCAAGTGGTTATCATAAGAACTTCTTGTTCCAGGCAATACTATAGAGTGCTCCAGTATCCCAGCAAAATATCTACCTTACTTTGTAATAGTTTGTCCCAGATGGTTTAACTACTTATCTGTAACATGGCAGAATGCTGTTATTAAATGTGTTTTGGGTACAGTGACAAAAAGTTACTTATGCCATAAAAGATAGTATCTTGCCTTTTCAGATGTAACTGTGTGGAGCCACATAATCCCAGCAATGAGACCTTGAAGGGATGGAGGGAGTCCAACATTTCTGCCTCTGACATAATTTGGGAGAACCTCACTGTGTCAGTAAGTAAGACATTGAAAAGTAAATCATATACTGATTCCTTTACTCTAAGAGGCTTGGCTGACATTTTAAAACATTGCCATGAAGATAATTTTTTAAAAAGTATAACATGAAAGATAGCTTAATTTTAATTTCAAATTCCTTGTCAGATACCCACATTAGTAAGGTGAAACTTCCATTCATTAACAAATAAACAACATTTTTAATAGTTTACATATCCAAATTTTTCCGAAAGCACAGATAAGCAGAAAGATATGGTTGAGATGAACTGAATGTACAATAATATGAGTGGAGTTGACCTACCTTTAAGATTATGGCAGAACCATTTGCCCTACTTTGCCCTGAGACCTGCTCCAGCTGTTAACAATATGCTGCGAGCAAAGGTTGTTTTTAATATTTTAGTGTATATAGTACATACTTTGAACAAATAAAAGTCATCTTTATTTAACAAAACTCTGGCACTTTTCCCAATAGAGCTTTCCTGATCCTATTCTATTTTTATCTTTCATTCAAGAAACATAGCATTTAAATTCTGTACCTTTGTTTTATTTTCTTAAGCTTTTCTTTTCTATGCAATTTCTTTCTTTTCGTAGTTGCATTTCTCCATTCACTCTAATCTCTTATACTATTTGTGCATGTCTTTTCACATCTAAATATGCACATATGTATCCTTCTGTTCAGTGAAATTTTGTACTTTGAAAAACTGAAAGTGTTCTGCTTGTTATAAATATTAAAATATCTGACTAACCCTTATTTATTTTCTTTTTTACCTAGCTGCAAGTGTTATAACTGAACACTTCTGCCACTTTCTTTATGTAATAAGCTCAAATATAATTAGAGCCATGAGCACAAAGCTGTAAGACTTCTGGTTCATTTGATCAAACACATATTATTTTAGTAAGTGGCCACTTTGTGGTCTGTAGAAATCTTTTTGTTGTTGTTGCACAGATACTATAAAACTCTAAGCACGATTCATGTAAATGCATTTGCCCTTTTGTCTGTTATCTCAGTTTTCAGTTAAATGTGTTCTTTCAGAATCAAAATTGACTTATTCTCTGTTCAAAATTTTGTCTTGACCTATTTTTATTACTTTTCTTCTAGCCCCAGTCATTTTTCTCTAGAATAAAAAGACTTCACTTACTCTTGTTATTTTCCTCTGTTTCTTGTTATTTCTTTCCACATTTCCATAGGAAAAAACATTATGAGACTGTTTTAAATAAGAGTGTCATTTAAATTTACCAATAAGGGAACTCTGGGTATACTAGAAAGAATCATACAATTACTCAGAAGTTAGACATGACAGCCAGTCCTGGATCTTCTATCTCTAGTTTCCTTCTATAAATTCTGTTATGTTTGAAGACCCTCTTACATATGTTTCTTATCTCAATGTCCCATTCAATAGGACAGTCTAAATAATCCCTTCTCTGAATTATTTAATGCAATTTACTCTGTATGTTTTATAGTCTCTGAAAAATTCAATGCTAAATAAAAAAATTCACTCTATATGTTAGGAAATCCTGAATTATAACAATATAAATGAAAGGTTTAAGCATAATGAATCCCTCTAACCAGACTTTTTTTTTTTTGAGACAGGGTCTCGCTTTGTAGTTCAGACTGCCCCTGAACTATGTGTAGCCCAGGCATGTCTCGAACTCAGCAATCCTCCTGTTTCTGCCTCACAAGTGCTGGGATTACAGGCGTGAGCCACCCACCTGGCACTGTGTTATGTGGTATTGATTGCTGGTAGGCATGAGTCACCATGCCCAGCATTGTATGTGGTTACTGGGGATCGAACTCAGGACCTTGTGCTTGCAAGGCAGGCGCCAGAACCACTGAGCTAAATCTCTGGCCCCACCATGACTTAATTTTTTTGTTTTTGAGACAGGGTCTCACTTTGTAGTTCAGGCTGGCTCTGAGCTCACTATGTAGCCCAGGGAAGCCTTGAACTCAGCAATCCTCCTGTTTCTGCCTCCCGAGTGCTGGGATTATAGGCGTGAACCACCATGCCCAGCACCATGACTTAATTTTTTTTTTTTTTTTTTGCTTTTTGGAGAC
>PVIC010020825.1:16004-29206 GCA_004025085.1 Thryonomys swinderianus | reverse complement strand
ATTATGTAAAAATGTACTTCTAAAGAAAGTTTAAAAAATACATAATGGGAACAAGAACATTCATACAATGAATTTTCTAAAAATAACTTAAAATTAGAAATGACACACTCCTTATAAGACAGACATTAGACCAAAGCAAATATTGCCAGTCACAGAAATAACATTCTTCTGTAGAAACTCAAAAGCACATGAGTAGCACAGAAATCAGAATGAAGATCAACAGATGCAAGTGCTCATAGAACATATTTCTATTATAACTATAATATCTTGTGGCCTCTGTGAAGCCCTGGTCCCACCAGGCCAAGAGGCTGGCTGAGTAGATACAGATGTGCACAACCTACTAAATGTCAGACGTGCTCACTAATCAAGTACATAACACTATGTGTTGCTTGATTGCTCTCGATTACTTGGTTTTCAAAATCAAGTTCATTTCTGAATCAGAAAAAGTCATCCTTGAATTAGCTCTCATAAATAATCCATGAAATAAACTTCACTTCTGGCTTGTCTCAACAGTATCATGACACCCCAGGAATACAAGGGATTAGTTGAGCAGCTGCTTTGAAGCCATGAAATGCACATTCATAAATATTTGTCTGAACCTTAAAAATATTAAATACATCCAGGCAGTTGCTATGCAGAGGTTTTGCTCTTCAGCGGCGTCTTATCAAGTGGTTACTTGAGAATGTGACTCTGGATCTTCCTGCTTTCTACATTTCTTCGCAACACTGACTACACCACCAATTAGGAAAAGCACAGCGATGAGTGCAAAATAACTGGCGTAGATCAGGAACTAAGAGGCAGAGAAGCAGTAATGATAGTCAGTTAGAGATGACATATGTAAATATACTCTATGCACTTAAACTTACACTCAGTTTCTCAGGTATACTTCAAAAAACATTGCACCAGCTATGATGGGACATGCCCATAGTTTCACCAATTCCAAAGGCTGAGGCAAGAGAAATGCTTGAGCCCAAGTGACCAAGTCTACCCTGGGCAGCACAGGAAGACCTTGTCTCAAAAAACAACCCTCAAAACCAAAAAAGGCCAAAAACATTCCATGCACACAGTACGCGGCAAGCACTGAAGACAGAGAGCAGCAGTCTAGCATGATAGCACTAAAATCTGATTCTCTTGAGTGTGGTTTCTTCCATATTAACTCTGTGATCTTGTTATGATACTTAATTTCTGAGTCTTAACTGCTTCATTTACAACATGGACTTCATAACAATTCCTACCTCACAATTCCTACCTACCACTTCCTAATTCCTTCATAACAAGTGCTGGGAGGAGTGAGTGAGATCATGTATGTAAATGTTTATGAGCACAAGGCTAATGCTGTTAACAGTAGTGTTTTTTACTGCTGTGGATGTTATTATTGTGAATGAGTCAGAGCTTATATCCTTAAACTAACTGCTAAGGGTGTACACCAGGCCAGCTTTTAAAGATCACAATTTATAGTCTTTCCCAGCAGAGGGCAGTAGAGGCCAACTGTATTCTGTTACAGGATTACCTTTTTAAAAAGTAAGAATCTTCCTTAAGACCATTTAAAATGTTATGGTAAGAGTTTACCAATATCTTCATTATATATTACTTCTTAAAAGAACTTACTAAATATTTAAAACTCACATATTTATAATACTTATAAATTGGTTCAAAGGTTCAAGAAAGAATGTAATGTTAAACTGAGCCAGGTTCAAAGCTGGATACATTTCTACAGCAAGCCTGTTAATGGCAGTTAATGTCAGAACAGGTTACAAAATCCTCTTATTCTACAGCTTAAAGCCACCATTTCTACAGTTGGTTGTGTGTTAAGAATCACAATGCTGTTTGTCAACAGCCAGTCGTCAGGTTGGTGTTTGGGTGAGGGGTGCTCTGAGTAAAGGGAGAAGACACAGCTGTGAGACCAAACAGGGCATCTCTAACATGACACACAGTATTCCAGGCATAGAACAAGGATGACTGGTTTACTGCTCAGTGGCAGAGTGCCTGTCTAGCATGTGTGAGGACCTGGGCCTTGAACTTGTGACAATCCTGCATGGCCTCAAGAGTACCTGGTTTTACAAGTGTATGGCACCACACAGCTGTGAATTTGTTTTTATTAATCACGCCCCACTTCTGTTATCCTGACAACATCAGGCTATCTTTAGGGCCAACAGAGAGAACTTACTTGAATGGTAATTTCCAAGCCAAGGCCACTGGCATCCACCACAATCAGAGTGAGCACAGTCTGCAGTGCCAGGGCAATGAAGGTATTCACGCCAAACACCAGAGCATAGCGTTCCATGCTGAGGTTTGCAGCAATCTGAAAACTTTTGGAAAAAGAAAAGAGTGAATAGACTAAAATTGCTTGTTGGATGGTTACAATTTTTACTGTAAGTGTGAAGCGCAGTCCCTTCTTTGTACTGTTAGCTCTCTGCCTACATAAGGGAAAAAATCGTTGCTAAAGAAAAATCTCATGCCCGCATCTGAAAACAACAGTAAAACACAAACAAGGGAATAAATAGCCCACTTTGGCTAAATGCTTCCAGAAGAGAAAAACTGATAATGCACACAATAAAATGCCTCTGCTCCTTTGCCTCTTTCATCTAGACATTTTATTTTCCTGGTTGGTAAAGAGATTAATAAATGTGGCCTGTCACAACTTTTTCCTAATGCATCTTTGAGCCAAGATACATACGTTGCTATAGTGATGAGTAACATGTAGATGATTCTGAAGATGACATAGGATGCGTAGCACGCCCAAATGTTACCCACAGTGTCCATGACGTACACTGCAGCAGCAATCAGGAGAGAACACAGGGATAACACCATCTCTCCCCACGTTGACCAAGATACTTTTATGTAACCAATCGCAAACACAGCAATAGCACCTATGAAACACAAAAAATGATCCAGTTATTAAACAGATACTATTCCAATAAATTAGATATTATTATTAAAATTTTACATCTTTAAACTTAGAAATTCGATAGCTCAAAATTATGATGGATGGGGCCGGAGATTTAGCTCAGTGGTTCCGGCGTGCCTGGGTCCCAAGCGCAAGGTCCTGAGTTCAATCCCGGTGACCACATACAATGCTGGGTGTGGTGACTCATGCACACCAGCAATCAACCAGCAATCAGCACCACATTCCACAGTGCTGGGCGTGGTGGCTCACGCCTATAATCCCAGCACTCGGGAGGCAGAGGCAGGAGGATTGCTGAGTTGAGACTTGCCTGGGCTACACAGTGAGCTCCGGGTCAGCCTCAACTACAAAGCGAGACCCTGTCTCAAAAAAAAAAAAAAAAAAATTATGATGGACCTTGAAACTCTGGCAAAAAATTTTGTATTGGACTGAATAAGATGGAGCTAATTAGAGATGGTGAGAGACTAAAGTAGGGAAGGTGGCAATGAGATGGAAAACGATGATAGAGGCCAGATGTATTGCTAAGGAAGAGACGGCAGGGCTGGTGCAAAGCAGGAGTAAAAAGGAACCACTGCTTCTAACTGGGCAGCACAGCAGGGTGAGTCATCTCTCTGTCAGACCTCAGAGCAATTTAGAGCTTCTCTGTCCTTTTATACAATGACAGAGCTAAAATATAAGGAGTATGTTCTGAGTGCCAGACAGAGTTGCAAGTATGTATAGAGATCATATAAAACCTTCCAATAGGTTTTATTATGAAGCAGGGCAGCAAATCAGAAAGGGACAATTAGGTATGTTGTCAAGGACACAGGCTCTCAAGCCACCCTGCTCAAGTGGAAAACTTGACTTTAATACTTTCTATCTACAGTGGCCTTAGACATATTATTTACCTGCCCCAAATTTCTATTAATTAAAAAAATAGCAATAATAACTGCACCTGTCTCATGATAAAGTCTATCACATCCTGACACTCAATGGATGTTAGTTATTACTGTCAAAAACTATAATGTATTGGGCCGGAGGGTTAGCTCAGTGGTTCCAGTGCCTGCCTCGCAAGCGCAAGGTCCTGAGTTCGAATCCCAGTAACCACATATAATGCTGGGCGTGGAGACTCACGCCCACCAGCAATCAACACCGCATACCACAATGCCGGGCGTGGTGGCTCAAGCCTGTGATCCCAGCACTCGGGAGGCAGAGACAAGAGGATTGCTGAGTTCGCAGCGGCTTGCCTGGGCTCCATTGTGAGCTCAGGGCCAGCCTGAACTACAAAGCGAGACCCTTTCTCAAAAAAAAAAAAAAAAAACAACTATAATGTATTGCTACTTAAGATTTCATATTGAGTGACAAAATCATTTAGTAAATACATAGCTAAGAGAAACTGAGACAAGTCAAGAAAACTATTTTGAAAGTTGTTAGTTTCTCCAAAAGAAAATAATTCAAATTTGCCAATACCTTTCCCCACTCAAGTACTTCCAACTTCTCCCAAATTATAAAAGCAGAGTTTAAAGGAAATAAATTAGCCTTTGGAGCTACTTCATGTTGGGAGAGGGGAGCTGCTCGTGGTTGGCTTAGCTGTATCAGGACTCTTTCCACTCTACCCACTACCTTGCTGGTTCACCTACCCAGTAAGGTTGAAACGGCCTCCACCCCACCATTGTAGATAGCAGCATGGCGAGAGGGCAGCACGGTCTCCCACAGACCCTGTGTGTAGTTGATGACTTGGAAATAGCCACAGGTGGACAGGGCCCACCACACAGACCAGCAGAGCAGGGGACGGGAGGAGTAGCAGATCAGGAAATCATTCCATAGTATCTTCAACACAAGGAGGCGGTCTCGCTTGGGTTCCTACACAGCAAAAGGAACAGAATGGAAACTGCGTAATAGTAACCCACTTTTCTTTTTCCATATATAAACTGCTTCTATCATAGAAAATGTAAACTCACTAACAAATTATATTTAGCCCTTTGAAGGGTTGAAGAAAGGATTACACTTTACAACCTTATAAATGACAAGCGACAGTAAAGGTACCAAGCTCTTCTTGATTATTCATGTCTAATATTAATAACACTAATTATCATGTATTAAGAGCTTATTAAGCATACTCATTTGAAAGCTTTATATTGTCTCAAAACAAACTCCATGGAATTTGCCCAAAAAGATTTAGAACTAGGACTTGAATTTCCTTCCTTTAAAAAAAAAAAACATATTACACTTTGCTGCTAGAAATGGCATTATTAAATTCCAGAGTAGAAGTACTAACTGTGCTGATTTCATTGTTTTATAGAATTCAAATATAGACAAAAGATGCTTACTAAAAGGTGTTTAATCTACAAATAAAAGCATGGCCACATTAAGAGAACATCTATTAAGTATTAGTGACATGCTAGTCCCATGCTAAAGTGTTTAATTTGAATCTCTGTATGTGGTGCTGAGGATCAAACCTAATGCGTCACATACTCTAACCAAGTGCTGTAGTACTGAGCTTCATGCCCAGCACCCTGACTCATTGTTAATGGATAAAGAGCTCAAAATATGTCAGGTCCACATAGAAGCCAAGCATGAATCTAGTTCCAATTGTGAAAGAAAATCTCTGGTTGCTCTTTTTCCTGTAGTATCAGCAGGTTCTGCTTCAAAGAAACAGGTGTTTTCTGAAAAGAACATAAAATACTCTAAGGTAACTTAGATTATCACTTTGACTCCTCCTACTTCATTTTCCCTTCTATAAAATCCAGATAAAACCGCACACCTACTTTTCAATAAAGACCAGATCTATACTTATGGTTTAATTATGGATTTTGTCACTTTAGAATGGCTGTGATCCCCATTCTCATTATCTTGACTTTCCTTTGAGGTTGGCAAAGAAAAACAGGAGTATTTTATGGTCAGTGAGTCCAGGTGCCAAGTGGCATCACCCACCTGCTAAGTTAGCAAGCAGCAGCTGAGCCCAGGATCTCAGGGAACTGACTTGCAATGTAATTTGACTACATTATAGCAACTGTATGGCTCTGACAATGCTGTCAGCCTAGGGAAAAATCTTACAGCCTGAAGTGTGATGAGGAGTGGATTTCTTATATACCCTTAAAATATGTTTAGGACTACTATTTGTGCAATTCTACATAAATTGCTAATCTCTGATCCCAGTTCTTATTTGTACAAGAGGGTCAATGAGCCTTAACCCATTTTAAGATGCTCAGAATGTTCTATAGCCTGTAATTTCTAACTCATATTTTGTAAGTCTTTAGTTTGTAAAAAACTGGTATTTTATATATCTACAAATGATAAATTTCAAATTGGTCTAGGACACATTTTATACTGCAGCTCACAACTCATCAGTGGATAATAAAATTGATTTAGTAGGCAAGGACCTGAGATAAAAATGAAAGTTTGAAACTCACTATTATAAGAATCTTTAAAACTATGGATAGTGTATTTAAAATGTCCCATATGTGTGTATATACATCCCATATATACCTATCAATCACACATATGTACATATTAATTTTTGCCAAACCCATCAGAACACATTTGAACACAAAAGAACACCCACATTTTTCTACTACAGATTGGTCCAATGATTCTATTTCTTCCCTCCCCCAACTACCCTTTTTTGACCTTCTAATGTCACCTAGCAAACTATGATGGAATCAGTATTTGACTGATACTCAGTCCCTCGTCATGTTGACTAATACTGCCCCTGGCATTAGTCAAGGGTGACTGTCACAATGAGTGTCAAAAAGATTCCTTGGAATGACAGACAAGAGCGTAGTTTTCAGTGAAGAGACTAGAGAATTGTGGGTCTTCATTCCCACTGGGCCCACAAAACTCAGGGCTTGGTATTATAACTGACAAAGACCACAGGCCAACCACAGACGTCAATGGGCTTATTTCCAGACATGTTTCATGAAAACAAAACAATTCAGTAAGTCTGGAATGAGCTTTGCCCACCCCCCAGAGTTTATAACATAGCAGGGAAAAAACAAACTTCTATTAAAAAAATAATAAAAAGGTAAGGGACTGAGGAGGCAATTCATCTTCTGGGCCACAAAGAATGACATATGAAGTATCTAAAACACCATACTTGTAAAGGTAGCTTTACAATCATACTTTTAATATTTACTCCATTATCAACTTAAATTTTTTTTCTTGTGATTCTCTTCCTCTGTTTTATGCATTACTATTTCACTTTGGAAAGGTAAATAATATATAGCACTTCTAGTACAGAAAAGGAAAGTAACTTTGTATTTTTAAGTACTTTGGAGATTGGTTTAGAACCCAGAAGTACAGCTGAAATATTTCTTAGATGAAATGTTTTTATCTACTCATTCAACAAAAAATTGGATTTTGGTTTTTTTCTTTTTGAGATGGGTTTCAGTTTGTAGCTTAGGCTGGCCTTGAATTCACTATAGAGCCCATTCAAATCATGGTGATCCTCTTGCCTCAGTGCTGGAATTTCAAGTGTGTATCACCACACCCAGCTACTAGCAAAAAAATCAGAGTGCTTTCTCTGCATATCAAGCAGTGGAGACAGGAACATGAAGGACACACAACCTCTGAAATTCAAGATCTTGCTGAAATGAATACATAATGCATGGCAGTCTGACTTTTAAGCACTTCAGGGGAAAATGTTTATTGTCCCTACACAAATTGAATTTATCTTGAATTAATGAATGAACTGATAAACCACTCAGGATCAAACCTGAATCCAAAGGAGTACAAGATCTAGCAAGAAAGTCTTCCTGTCTGCTTGACTACAATTAGACACCCCCAAAACTATCATTACAAAACACTTAGGGCTGAGCTTACCGGTTCCTCCACAGGAGGTTCCTCCAGATTTAAAGGAATTTTAGATTCAATGTCTTCCCATCCAGGAAGGTGATTAGAAGCAGATGTGTCAGTAACGATGCCACCATTTTGTGCCTTGATGCCATTCACAGCCTGGCAGGATGAAGGAACGTGGTGAAAGAAGAGGCTCTTCTGTGGCATCGGCAGAAACCAGGCCACAGCAAAAGCCACAGAAACACAGGTGAGAGAGACGACATTCAGGCTGAACAGAGACCAGCCGGCCACCGAGACAAGAATTTGTCCTAAGACAGAGCCCACCGTGAAGCCCACTAATGTGGCACTTCGACAGTAACTTGTGACCTTCTGGTACATGCCCAGATCTACTACACTGTAGATGTAAGAGTAATAGGCAATTTCAGTGGCCGTGGCAATACCATAGAAGAATTCCAGGAACTGAATGGCCAGCAGTCCCTGGGCATATAGCAGCATGAACCATGTAACAATAAGGCTGAGTCCCTGCAGCAGAACAACAGGTTTGTAACGGAGGTAGTCTGTGGCGAGGAACACAGGAAACAGCAGCACCAGGTAAGAGTAAGTCCATACTGGATAAATTTCATTGAAGACCTGGCAAAAAGAAAACAAAAACCCATTAATGATCAAAAAACCCAACTATTCATAAAAAATTTATTCTTAGAAAACAATGTACTAACATTTTTCAAGGTCACTAACCAACAAATCACAGTAACAGTTCAGTTAATTATAGACACCTTTCCCTATCACTTCCATTCCCATCTTTTATCTCTGTCTATCATCTCCATCATCTTTTTCCTAATAAAAGCCTTCCCATTCATCAGGGCTTAGAAAGATTTTATTGAAGCTGATGATATTTCTATTACAATATTCAAGGTTCTCTTGATATGCTTTTTATGTGCCAGTGTCCCCATTTAACTCATCAGACTGGTTCACAACCATGGCTGCACATCTCTCAAAAAGCTTTAAAAAACCTGGATGCATGCCAAATTTGTAAATCCTCCTGGACTTCAATAGGAGCTGGGGTGGAGAACCATTGCCTTACCAAGTTAAAAAGAGAGACCGAACATTTATCTGTAAAATCTAATAGCATACTGTTTAGAAGATAAAAGACACTGTTTTCAAAATCATTTCAAATTGTAATCATTGTCAGTTCTTACTTCTAAGAACAGGACAGGGAGTTTCAATCCTACTGTTTGGTTAGGTTTTTCTGATTTTAAGTTACATTTTTTAGGGTGCAGACAGAGGAATACATGAAGAAGGCAAATCTGTCCTAACATAATGACAGAATGATTTTCTCTGAAAAGTAGGCAATTTCTGACCTTTTTACTCATTTGTAATTTGAAAGACAAGTTTTTAAAAAATTAATTTTAACTGAAAAATAACTATACATTTGTGAGATATGGTATATAGTATGGTACATGTATACATTATATGATCAGCTCAGAATATCTGGTTATGTACCATCACAGGCATCTATCACTTCTGTGACCAGAACATTCAAAATTCTTTCTTCTGGCTATTTATGATATAAGGTTAATGATAATCACCCCTCTACATATGCTAATGAGTACACCAGAACTTTCTGCTATTTGTTTTCTAATGTGGATTTTTAAACTGGTATAGAATAGAAATAAATTTTAAAATAAAATTAAAAAGAATTTCAGCTCTGGTACTTGCCATGTGATTAGACATGCTCCTTAACTTATGAGGGAGTAATTCCCAATGCACTCATGTAAGGTGAAAATATGTAAGTAAAAAATGTACTTAATACACATATACTACCACGTGTCATCAATTAGCTAAACAGTACACAGTAGAATGCATTATTTCCCCCTGTGACTACATGGCTAGCTAGAAGCAACAGCTTACGACAATACTCCGCATCAGAAGAAGAGCCCGGGCCACACTGTCAACCCAGGAAAAAGATAAAAATTCAAAATTTGGCCGGGCATGGTGGCTTACGCCTGTAATTCCAGCACTCAGGAGGCAGAGGCAGGACGATTGCTGAGTTCGAGGCTTGCCTGAGCTACATAGTGAGCTCAGGGCCAGCCTGGACTATAAAGCGAGACCCTGTCTCAAAAAAAAAAAAAAAAAAAATTCAAAATCTGTCTACTGAATATCTATTACCTTTGTTCTACCCTAAATTTGAAATATTGGTAAGTTGAACTGTTGTAAATCCGAAACTGTGTAGTCGAATTTCTTTGGTTTTCCTCAGCTTTACCCTCCACTCTCAGTAAAGATGGGCACAACCTATCTTGACAGGGTTATTTGTTGCAAGGATTAAATAAAAGAATCTGTTTTATTCACAGCTGAATCCAAAGCCCCTGCAGCAATGTGAATCAACACTTACAGACTATTTCCGTTTTTTTAAACAGCAATCACTGTAAATGATTTTTCTTTCTTTTTATACTGAATCCACAGTATAGCAAAGTTCTGAGTGTGTAAATAGGTCAATTTTTAAAAGTTTTTGGTAACCAGCTTCAACTTTTGGATGCTTTTTGGAAAGTAGTCTTGATAAGAAACTAAACAGTTTGCTAAAGAGCAATCTAATGCTAGACTTTGACACTGACTGAGGGTAATTTTCTATTTAACGATCATGCATATCTCAGTTTACTCAAGTGTGAAATGAGCTATTTTTGAAGATTTTAGAAAAACAAGATTATGTATATCAAGTATACCAATAAAATTAATGTAGAAATAAAAATGTGGTTTATATCTATGATGGAGGATTATCATCCACAAAGAGAATGAAGTCCTATTCTGCAGCAAAACAAATAGGATGGGGGACAGTTACATGAAATAAGCCAGGCATGGAAACACAACTCTTACATACTCTCACAGGAAGGAATTAAAAAAGTAGGGTATGAATGTGTGAGACAGTGATCGCTACAGGGTGGGAGGAAGAGGGTGGAAAACAGCAGACTGGGTAACAGGCACCAGAACAGTTAAGGTGGGAGGTATGATTTTGATGGGTCCACAGCACAGTGATGACTGCAGCTCACAAAAACTACTCTAATTTTTATGAATAACTGTACAAGAGGAGTGCAAAAGCTCCACATAATGAAATGATAGAAGGGGAATGTTAGTTATCCTGGTTTAATTAGTGCACACTATATGCATGTGTTGAAATATCACACTGTTGAAAGGTGTACAGTTATTAATAAAAATTAAATGAAACATTCAACATTTTTTCTCTGGTGCTCTTTAACAGTGTGCATCCTGTTTCAGAACTGTGATTCTTCAGTAATGTCTCTGCTTAGCCAGTATTAGTAATAATTGTCCCTAAATTTAGATTCACTGCCAAGTTTTCATTCTATAAATCCTACCCTTTAATATCAATTTAAGGTATCTAATATTCACGAGTTTAATTCTACTGGGGTTTTTTGTTGCTTGTTTGTTTTTTGTACCAGGGTTCAAACTCGGGATCTTGTCCTTGCAAGACAAGCATTGGAACCACTGAGCTAAATCTCTGGCCCTCGTTCTATTCTTTTTTTTTTTTGCTTTTTGAGACAGTGTCTCGCTTTTGTAGTTCAGGCTGGCCCTGAGCTCACTATGGTGCCCAGGCAAGCCGCCGCGAACTCAGCAACCTCCCAAGTGCTGGGATCACAGGCGTGAGCCACCATGTCCGGCATTGTGGTATGCGGTGTTGATTGTTGGTGGGCGTGTCTCCAGGCCCAGCATTATATGTGGTTACCGGGGATCAAACTCAGGACCTTGTGCTTGGGAGGCAGGCGCTGGAACCACTGAGCTAACCCTCTGGCCCCCTAGTTCTACTCTTAACACAAAACCACAAGTGAGATAATGAAGATGAGGGGACGTAACAATGCTAATCAATGTGAATTGAAAAAGGCAGGGAGTAGTGAGGATGGGGCTGAAGGGAAGTCCAAATAGATTCTCTTTAATTTACTCTAATTGAGAGACCAGTTGTTTTCTTCTGTAAGAGACATCAACTCAAGGTAAATGTTTCCCCAATTTTATTATCAGTATCAAAGTTGAAAATCTATACAGATGTGCTATACATCATGCTAAGCATTTTACCTAACTTATCCCCAACTAACCCAACAACTGTCCTAAAAGGCAATGCTTTTATCATCTTTATTGTACAATGAAGGGCACCTGACCATAGTAAAAGATTAAGTAAATTATACAGTTACCCCAAGGACTGGCAAGGGAGGATCTGAAACTTAACACCGAGAATCAAATATTCTGACTCTACCACACCAAAATGCCTGTTTCTTCCATCAGAAAACTGTTACTGATCTATTATGTTTCAAGGTTACTTCTGTATCTGCACTAGCTTTCTCAGTCTGCATGGAGGAGCTTTTATAGGGCACCTGTCAAGAGATGCAGACCATATAATCTCCAGAGCTTGCTGATGGGTCTTCAAAAGAGGTCTCCTCAAAGCAAAATGATTACAGTAGAAAATACTTCCTTTGATAAATACTTTAAATCTAGAAGGGGAACTTCTTACCAGCAAGAATGTTCATAGCACATACATTTTATTAGACCTAAACGTTCTCCAGACATTTACTAGACATTCTCCAGACCTAGTATCTCACCTCAGGTAAAACCTGCCATCTGATCAAAGGGAATTGATTTTATTACATTGAATGTATTTTTCTCAACTCTTTGGATGGAAGCATTTTTGTGCTTTCTTCCTAGACACAAAAAGTCAAAGAAAACAATGTTAATTTTAACCTGTAACTCAAAACTTCGTCTTTATTTTATAATTGAGTTTCAGTTCCACTTTCACTTGCACAACACTGTTCTCAACCTGTGCAGAGATAACAATAAAGAATGAAATGAATTGGGTGTGGTGGCGCACACCTCAGTAGTAATGCCAACACTCAGGAGGCTGAGGCAGGAGGATTGCTGAAAGTTTGAGGCAAGCCTGAACTATATAGTGATATCTTGTCTCAACACCACTCCCCCAAAATAAGTAAAAAAATAAATGAAATGAAGCTCCATCTCTCCAGGAGTTCTGAACCTAGTGAGGGGTATACATACACACAATTTTTGCACAGAAATAGGAAATATGGAATTTATTCTTTGAGGTAGATCTTGAAGGGCAAGACACAGGTTAACAGAATGATATCAAGAGACATGTATGGGAAATTTCTAAGTAGATATCACTCTTGTAAGTACAGAATAACAGATTAGAGTTTGTATCTGCTGGATTTACAATTACAAGATTAATATGAATGAAGATGGAAAGTGGGAAGAGGAGAAAGGATGAAGAGAGAAAGAACACTATCAAGGAAGTAATAATCAAAATTTGTAAGGCTCTGGGCCGGAGGGTTAGCTCAGTGGTTCCGGCGCCTGCCCTGCAAGCATAAGGACCCGAGTTCGATCCCCGGTAACCACATATAATGCTGGGCGTGGTGGCTCATGCCTGTAATCCCAGCACTCGGGAGGCAGAGACAGGAGGATTGCTGAGTTCGCGGCGGCTTGCCTGGGCACCATAGTGGGCTCAGGGCCAGCCTGA
>PVIC010020825.1:0-15904 GCA_004025085.1 Thryonomys swinderianus | reverse complement strand
ACTCTTGCAGAGAGAAAATCTAGAGGAACTGTCTTTCTCACTTAGCTAACAGTTAACAGTTCTGTTTACAACAATCTAATTTCGCCCTTCTGTGGGAAATGCAAACTTCAATAGAAGTGTCACGGAACATGACTTGGTATTTGCTTTGCTAGAAAATCATGTAATATATTTTATTTAACTGTCCATGTAGAAAACAAACACCCAAAGAGAACAAGTTGTTCTATTTTATTTTAGTTACTAAAAAAAAAAAATCTACAGTTCTCCACAGGACAAGCAGAGCCCTCCTGTGTACAATGGAAGCAGCCATGATTTCAAGGATTTTAAAAACAAATGACACTCCTTAGGTCCTAGAATACTAGATTTTTCTTTAAACCCGCTTGCCCTCACTTAATTTGCAGTATCAAATGCATGTTTTTGTTTTATGATCAACAAATACTTACCAGACCTGGCACCCTGCTTTATTTCCTAGTCTGCTGCATATATTTCACTCACCCTAGAAGGCTGTCTGATAAGACAGAGCACATGATCACCATGCTCAGTGCTCCTCAATGGTTACAATCCCAGGGCAGGAAACAGCAGATCAGCTTTCAAATAACACCAGCAGCATGTTGCTGCTTCTCCCCATGTGCTTTTCTGTCCAGCAAGGTACACAAACAGTGCATGTCACATGACAATTCACATGAAACTTGAATTGCCACCCTGCTTACAAGTAGTAGCATTCCTGCCTCAGCGGCTACCCTTAAGATCCTGGGGTTTTTTTTTGTTTTTTAAATCTCTAGAATCAAACGGTCTCATATCTGTGCTGTAGCTTTTTCTTGTAAAGTAATTCTGTTCATCCTTTCCCCTTTGCCTTAGGTTTTAATAAGTGTGGAAATTCAAATAGATGATAACTACTAAAAGTCCCTTGTGTAATAATCAATAAGACAGAAACAGATGGTCTGAGGTTTGGGTAAAAGTTACTACAGTGAAACATTACTCAAATGAATCCGGCAATCAAAATGGACTCTCAATTCCCTCTCCAATGCCCTTGGAAATGAAGGCACACAGAAGCAACGAACTGGACTGAGTAATTATATCCTTCCAGTCTGCCAATGACTCTGGTAGTGCCAACTCTCGCTCTGACCTGTTATGCTGGAGTACTGACTTTTGCTACTCAGTAGAGGTGACTGAATGAATACTAACAAAACCAGGAAGACATCGTTTAAATGGGAAGACTGTTAACTGGGGCAGGGAGGCAGAGTGAGTGGAAAAAGTGTTGGAGGAAAAAAAGTACATTAACCTGTGTTAGCCTGTGTTCATTCGCCTCAGAGTAGGAAAGAGAATACCAGGCCTCAGTTCTTGGTTTTCTAATATGCAAGGAAAGGCGTATTGAATATGTCTTATTCTGGCTTTGTGGTGGAGCTCTGGGGTTAATTTGCCTACCCATTCATATAAAGTCTTGGTTCTGCAGGAAGCAAGTGCTGGGATTAACTATGCACTTCAAGAGTTAGACGAATTTCTAATGCATTTTGCAGAATGCACTTATAAATCCTTATCTCGGGTAAGTCAATCAGCAAGAAGTTCTTCATCACCGACCACATGCTCTCAATTACCCTAAGCATCACAGCAGGTACAGAACCTAAGAGATCTCACCTCTTACTTGGGAAGCAAAGCTGACACATTTGAATGACAATCCACAATATACGAAAAACTGTAATAAGGAGCCAATTATGCGGTATCACCCGCATTTATCACAGAACATGGGGCTGAGAAGGGAGCAGTATATACTTGGATATAACTTCACCTTATTAAGAATCAAGACACAGATTCCTGTCCCGCCCCGTCTTTTGACGAGGCACACCTACCCTGTAAGAAACTTCACAAAACGAGGACTGGAAGGCGGGGGTGTGGCATGTGGAGGGAAAACCCAGGCAGAACGGCAGAGATGGCCTGCTTTCAGGCAGTATTTACTGAACCTCTTGCTCATCCTGAACAACTTGCTGTTTTCACTTTATCAAAACATCGCCCCTACCTGCTGCGGGAACTGCTGGACCAGCCCCAGCTAAACACGGCAGATCTCCGGAGCCGCCCGCAGCCAAGGGTCCCAGGGCATGCATCCCACAGCTGCCGCTGGACGTTCCGTCCCGCCCCGCCCGCTCACCTGCCGCTGGGTCAGGTTCTTGCTCGGCTCCAGCAGGTAGGGCGTCAGGAAGGGCTCGGACGGCCGTAGGCTGGCGAAGAAGCCGTAGGCACAGAGCAGCGCGGTGGGCAGGAACCAGCACTCGCGGGGCACACGGGCAGTGCGCAGTAGCATGGTGGCCGCCGCCGCCGCCGCCCGCCGGGACACCGGGCCAGACACATCCATTCGGGGGGAGAGGCGCGGGGAGACTGCCCGGCCCGCACAGCTCGCTCCCGGCCACCCACACTGGGGATAAACGCCGGCTCAGCCTCCCGCCGCAGGACGCGCAGACGTCCCGGGGCGGAGCCATACGGATCCCCGCCTCGCGCCGCTAGAAGCCAATCACCGCGGAGGCCTGAAATGCGACTTCTTCCCCATTGGTCAAGAGGCTGACCAGAGGCCGTGGCGGCTAGCCAGGCGGCTTACGTCGAGTCGGAGGCGGACGCTGCGGTTAGTCAGGCGACTCTCGCCGGTCAGCGAAGCTGTCGGAGGTTACCCTGTCCTGGAACTCGACCTCGAGTCCAGCCTCGGATGAGCTTCCTCCAAGGTCACCCGTCAGTCACAGTCACCACCCTCCTCCCTGAGAGACGAAGTGACCAAAGCTGGGCAACGATTTAACCTTGGCGCAGAGAATGCAAAACCTTTTCTCCAGCTCCCAGGTTTTAAACTCTATTTATCTGCCCTGGAAAGACCCGGGAGTCCCAGGATTATCAACGCTCTGGGCATTTACTTAGAGACAGAGTTTAAGAAAGTAGAACACATATTATGAGAAGAGTGGACTAGCTAGTCACAAAACACAAGGACCGTGAAGTTCCCCTGGAAGAGTTTTAGCTTTATTTCGTCACATTTTTGGGGAGCAGGATATAATGAACCATGAAACACCTAATTGTACAATATGGCTTATGGGTAAGAAGGGAAATGCACAATCCTGAGTCATTAAGCGATCATTGACCAATTTCTTCATTTAAAAACAAAACCGGAGAAAAAAATCTTGGCACAGTTTCCAAGGGCAATGCGTGACAAGAATCCCTAGTGCTGTTCCTTCTCTCTGTGCCTCTCAGCTCAACTCAGTCTGACTCTGGACTAGTTCCTTGCAGACAAAGCTGTACCATGTAGTTTCCTCTGTTACGTTGTGATCTACCTACCTCAGTTCTGAACCTGTGAGAGCAAATCACTCTCTGAAAGCATCAGCAACAAAATTGAGTTTGCAGAGTGACTGGAAAACTAACAGAGGCGGAGATTTGTCTCTAAAACCACACAAGTGAGTCGATCAATCTTTGAAGAAATATAATTCGTGGTATGTGAGTCGTGTCAAAGACTGGTTCAGGAAGCCACGGAGGTCCTTGGAACCTTTTCAGTTTCCACAAAGTCAAAACTATTTTCCTAATCATACTAAGGCTTTATTTCCTTTTACACCCAGAAGCTACTGAGATGATATCATCACTCTGTAGGGTAAGAAAATGTATGTTTGTGTGTTTTTGTGCTTAAAGTTCCAGGTTCAATTTACCATAGGATAAATACCAATAAGTATAACCCATCCAAAATGAAAGCATTTAGGGGCCTCAATAACAAAAATCTTGAAACCAGAAAGGTTGAGAATTTCAGATCTATACAGTACAATTATCTAGTTTCCTAAATTCCCATCCTACGCAGTGTCTGTCTGCTTCTTACCGGACCACAGAGAAAATGCAGTGATCCCCTTGACAGTTGCTTTGCATTTGCATTCACTGCTTTAGTAAAAGAGAAGGAAAAAAAGAAAACCAGGAATGCTTAGCAAGATAAAGAGGCTTACCTATTTTTTTTTTTTTTTTTGAGGCTTACCTATTAAAAGCAGCTTTCTAGCCAGTCTCTCCCTCTGGCTTGGAAACTTGAATTGTATTAATCTATAAATCACTGATTCTGAAACTTTTCTTTGCTGTAAATCCCTTAGGAACTTCAAATTCTCTGCAATGAGGCTGGGTATAAACAAACAGTAGTTGTTCTTGAATTAGGTAGAAACTTTTCTTATTATTTCTGGTGAAGAGGTTTTGACAGGCAGAATCTTTTTTTTTTTTTTTTTTTTTTTTTGCAGTACCAGGGATCGAACTTGAGCCCTTGTGTGTCCACGGTTGGCACAGTACCACTTGAGCTAAATCCTCAGCCCTTGACAGGCAGAATTCTAAGGACCCAAAATGACCCACGCCTTTTTTTTTTTTTTAAAAACTTCTATCCATTTGACTGTGGGATGGAACTTGTACATTTAGTGAGATCAAACTCGTCAAAGGTGACTATGTAGAACTTTATGGTAAAAACGGGGTTAACAAGCTGGGCTCAGTCTAATCCTGTGAGCCTTTTAAAAACTAAATTTTCTCCTGGTCCAGTAGTAGAAGAAGAACTCAGATTTACAAGATGGAAAGGATTTGATGTGCTGTGCTGGAGAGAACTATGTGCCAAGGAATGTGTGTAACCTAAGACAAACTCCTGGCTGACAGCAGAAAAGGAGGGATCCTAGTTCTAAATTATAGGGAAATGAATTCTGCTAAAACCTGCAATAAAAGGAAACGAATTTTTCCTCAAAGCCTCCAAAAGGAACCCAGCCGTGTCAAGATCTTTGTTTTGACCTGTGGAACTCAAAGCAGTGAACCTACCTGAGCACACTTGGACTTCTGAGCTACAGAACTGTGAGCTAAGCTGTTATAATTTACTAAAGATGCTAAATTTGTGATAATTTGGTTTTTAGCTATGGGAAACTGACACAGACACAAAGAATATATTTTAAAATTTTAGTGACATTTATATAACAAAATTGGTCTTTAATCATGCTTGGTATACAGATTGGGGCATAAGTATTCACAAGATTGTGGAATTATTACTTTTGGCTAGTTCTAAGGGTTTTTCCACACTTTTGAAAGGAAACTGATACCCTTTGTTACAGTTTAGAAAAAAATGTCCCCCCAGATTCATGTGTTCAGAAGAGAGGCTTCCTAGTGATTGGATCATTAGGATACTACATTAATCAGCAGATTAATCCATTGACAAATTCACAGCTAAATATGCTGTTAGTAGATGGGGCCTGATCAGAACAGGTGGGTCACAGGGGCATGACCAGAAAGGTATAATCTTGTCCCTGCTGCTTCTCTTCATTCTCTTCTTCCTAGCTGCCATGGTTTGAGTAGCTTTCCCCTGCTATACCTTTCTATCATGTCTTAGCTGAGCCAATCAAACATTGAACCTTCTGTAAGCCACATGGCCATTTTTTCCTCAAGTTGTACAAGTTGGGTATTTTGTTCCAAGGACAGGAAAGGAACTAATGCAGAAAACTCGTAGTAAGAGTAAGTTCATTGTTGTGATTATAGCTGAAAAGTTAGAAGGCATGATCAAAAAGAAGAAAATGCATGTTTTAACATAAATGTGGTATAGCAAAAAAACCATTTTGCATTAATCCTCCTTAAAATACTTCTCACTTCAAGCATGTATCTTATCATTTGTGCCACTTAAGGAAGACTACTTTTGTGTCTTTAGATGCACTGTGATGGCTCCCTTGATGAATTGATTCAAAATGTTTATGTTTATAGTCATTTTGATTTGGGGGAAGAGTCATAAGTCAAACAGCCAGACCTGATGAGTATAGTAGATGAGGATATACTGTAATGTTAAACTACCTTTTTTGGATGATGCTCAACCACAATGTTCACTGTATTTTGTTTTTAATCATACTTCATAAAGACACTAGTTAAAGAGAGAAATGCATGAAACTGCTAGAATGGAGACTCCAGGGAGTTGAAGATTCCAGAAAAATGGAGCATGTACAGAAGAAAGCTGTAGGCAGTGGTTAGAGCCAGCCCAAGAAAGAGGCCATGAAGGCTGCTAACCAGCAAGGCTATAGGGAGGAGGCCATCCAAGCCCTTTGGAGTTCACAACTCAACACAGCCTCTGTCAGGTTTTGGACATGAAGCTTCAGGATTTTATTGTTTGCCTTGCTAGGTATTGGTCTTACTTTGGTCTAATTCCTTTTTATTTCCTGTTCCTCCATTATAGAATGGGAATATGGCCCTCTGCCACTGTATGTTGGATTAACGTGTCTCAGAGGAAATTTGGGGCTTGGATTTTTAGCAGTGCTAGAACTGTTATGACTTTGGTGAGTCTTGGAAATTGACTAAATGCATTTTTTCATAAGGAAGTAGACATGAGCCTTTTAAAAGTTGGGGGGAGTCTTATGGTTTTGATCAAAATGTTATGCGAGTTTCGTGTGTTTGGAGGTGGAGGCTTTTGGAAGGCAGTTGGATCATGGGGGAAGCCATATTCATCAGTAGATTAACCCACTGATGCCTTTATGGTTGATTATGCTGGTAGAAGGTGGGTCAGAGAGTCATTACCCGAAGGGTGTGTTCTTGGGCTCCTCCTATTTCCCGGCAGTCATGATTTAGGCAGCTTTCCTCCCCTATGCCTTTCCACCATGCTGTCTCTTTGTTGAAGCTGGCCAACCTAGACTTAACCTCCTAATGCTATGAGCAAATAAACTTCTCCTCCTTAAATTGTGAGTTATGGGTATTTGTCCCAGTGACAGGAATGTGGCTGATATATCAATTAAGCTGTTACTTCTTCCTCCCTTTATCCCCTGCATCTAATAAATGGCAAAGTGTTTATCTAAATGAACTTACCTATTCTAGAAGTTTCATTTAAATGTGGCCTTTAATATCTGATTTCTTTCACTTAGCATGTTTTTAAGGTTCATTCACATTGTGGCACATATCAATTAATTTTTTTATAGTTTGTAATATGTGTATATACTATATTTAACTCATGTTCATCAGTTGATGGAGTTTTGAGTTGTTTGGCTATTGTGAATAGTGCTGCTATGAACATTGGTATCCAAGTGTTTAAATCCCTGTTTTGAATTCTTTAGGGGTACATGCCTAGGAGAAAGATGGCTGTATCATTTCATAGATTTATGTTTAGTATTTAAAGAACTGCCAGCTTGTTTTCCACATAAACTACAAAATTTAATTTTTCTACATAAAATCCTTATCAACATTTTTTTTGTCAGTACTGGATATTGAACTCAGGACCTTCATACTAAGACAAAATATCACTAAGTCACTGATTTGCCCAGGCTAGGCTCAAAGATGTGATTCTCCTGCCTCAGCGTCTGAGAGTACAGGCATTATAGGCATATACTGTAGGACTGGCTATTTTTCTTTTAAAAAAAAAAGCACACTAGTGGGTGTACAGTGATATCTTATTTTGATTGTTATTTTCATTTCCTTACTGACTGATGATGTTAAGCATCTTTTCATGCATTTATTGGATATTGGTATATATTTGAAGAAATGCATATTTTACCCAATTTTTAATCAGTTGTTTGTCTTTTAGTCATTGTGTTATAAGGGTTATTCATACATTCTTTATATTGTGTTTTCCCATTCTACAAGGATAAATGAGATTTTAATAGATATTTTTCTCTATTGATATGCATTTACTATTTAAAAAAATAGTAGTATATTATATCATTATACATTCTCCTGGTTCTTGCCTTTTCATAAGGAATGATTCACAAAGAAGATTACAGGTATAGCTTTAATTCTTCTTAATGCCTACCATTGCTTGGGTGTACTGTAATTTATTCAATGTTTTCATGTCTGAGGTCTTTTATTCTGTTTCTAGCTGTTCTTAAATTGCTAACAATACTGCAGTTAATGTCACTTCACAGTACATGTTTATGTCTTTTTAATTTCATTTTAATGGCATTTATTCACAGGCGTGGGATTGCTGGTATAAGAATATATGTATTTTTAACAGATATTGCTCAACTCTTTTCCATAAAACCTTCAGTAATTTATGTTTTCATTGGAAATGTATGAAAATATCTGTATTGCTCCTCATCCCTGAATACAGATGAGATTACACAAGCCCTTTAAAAGCAGATTTTTCTTTGGCCTGTAAGTGAAAAGGCCAGAGATCTATGAAAGATAAGAATGATTTTACATGTTGCTTTTATATTTTTGCTTGTCAAATAGGTGTAAATTATTGGTTGTGAAACTATAAGGATTTTGTACCAAAGAGAACATTTTCAATATCTGTATACATTTTTGATTGTCATTGCTAAGGGGCAGGTGCTACTAACTTAGCTTTTTCTACACAGAGGAAGAGAGTCTGCTAAATATCCTGCAATATTCAATGAAACCCCACAACAGTTACCTGGCTCAGGGTGCCAATAATGAGGAAAATGAAAAACCATGTAGAAATTGGGAAATCCCAGTAGATTTGAAAACACTTATGAATGAATTTGAGGATGTCCTATATGTTTATAGGCTGTTTGGATTTACTATTCTATAAATAGCCTACACATTTTCTTCACCTTTTTATTTCCTTCTCATTGATTTATGAAAGCTTGTTATATTTTATTAGCCATTTATTTCATTATGTTATGTTGAAACATTATATTGAAAACCTTACATTTAAAATATACTTTTTATTGAATTTTACAGTATCCTTTGCCAAATAATAAATCTTACTGTACATTATAAAACAAGGTCTAAACAGATGGTCAGACATACCGTGTCCTTGGATAGTAAAGCAGCATAAGTGTTCTTTCTTGAAAGTTAGACTGTAACTTCAATATAATTCCAATTGGAATCCAAACAATACCCAGTGAAGAATTCAAAGGCACCTTAATATTTATAAGGCATGATAAAAATTGCCCAAGAATAACTAATACAATTGTGTGGAGGGAGATCAGTTAGAGGGTACTTGCTTCACTGCATTTCAAGACATAATTTAAAGGCCCTGTAATCAAATCAGACTGGCATATAATTAGAATGGACATACACATAAGTAAGACAGTTGAGGGAATCCAAAATAGTTCTTAATATATTTAAATTTTTAATAGAGGAGAAAGAGCTTATTCAACTAACTGAAAAATGGTGGATAATTTAAGAAATAACCCTATAAAACTGTCTATTCATATGAAGGAGATACAATTTTGTACAGTTTTATGTCCCAAATAAACCAAATTCCCGAGATATATATGATTTCAGTATAAGTAATGTTTTCCAAAGTTCAGAAGGCTGCATGTATACTTTAGGAGACAAGGAAACACCTTAACCAAAAAAATAAAACTCATTCATTAAAATATTAAAAATAAAGAATGCTAAAATTATCACGTTTATCGACTTAACCTTGCTGACAAAATTGTTGTGATGATACTAGAAACCTTTCTTAATGTCTCCCTCTCTAGCATAGTATCAGGTAAGTTAATGGACCTTAATAAATCCTGGTGTATGAATCATTCCTTCATAGATCATCGATTCTAATTCCTTAAGTGACTCACTGAAAAACCTCCAAGGAAGCTTTATAAGCTTCCAGTGACTTACAAAACTTGAGCCAGTCAAACTTTTTGGTGTGTCTATAGTACTGGAGATGGATTTAGGGGCTTTTGCATTGAGCTATATTCTCAGACCTTTCTATCATATTTTATTTTGATACATGGTCTTGCTAACTCACTAAGTTGCCTGTGGTGGGCTCGAATTTGTGAGCCTCTTGTCTCAGCCTCCCAGACTTCTGGAATTACAGGCATGCCACATCATGCTCAACTGAGTGACCTGAATATTTTTCATTAGTATATGTTTGGGATACCTATTGAGTACATTCATTGTGGGGAATATTGTGTTTTTAGTGCAGGCTGGAAACATGTATTGATTTGCATCCGTTGTGTGGGAAATATAATTTGAGTAAAAACAAGAAATAAGATCATCTTGTCTATTACACTACTTTCCAGAAGACTGCAAATTAGAAGCTAAGGGGCAGGTGATATGATAAAATTTGAAAAATGCTTGTTGACCCAGTTTGTGCTTTATCCTATAGTAGAAATGATGGAATTCAGTAAAAACAGTAGTCATAGACTATTCAGCTTGGAAACAACGTCAAAACTGAAGCCAAGAAATATAAATTAATTTATCCAATATCTTAGAGAACTAGCAGCAACTTCAAGAGTCTTTGGTTGTGCAAAGTTTCACTCTAGCACTACTCCTCTTGGGTGTCCAACACCTTATGTTTTGTCTCTTAGTTAATTTTTCTTTACTTTCACTGTACAGTATGTTCTTTATACTCACAAGGTCTGTATCCATGGATTTAACCAGCTGTGGAATAAAAATATTTAGATAAAGCAGGTTTTACTTTGAATTAGCTATTATAAGAACTCTAGAGATGAAAGAGTGTGCATAGGTAGTATGTAAATATTACGCCATTTCATATAAAAGACTTGAGTATTTACAGATTTTTTTTATGTCTCTCTGAGGAGGTCTTGGAACAAATTCTCCATGAATATACATGGCCTGTGGTACTGTACTACAAAGCAGTTTGCCTAGAAAGCCATTGAAATGTCTTTCAGAGGTATTTATTTGAATTTGAATTCATACTACAGGCTCATAAGCTTGATAAATAAAAATGCACATTTTCTTCAGTTTTTAGTAGGGAACATGGAGAGACAAAGAATCTTATCCTTCAAGATTCCATTAATCCCCTTAACGTGAATTCGAGGGCCAGCTGTTTAAAGGAATTGCATTTCATGGCATGTGAAAATAAAGATAGAGTAATCCACAATCTCAGCGAACTCATTTGACAAGTCAGTTTTGAATCAGTTACCTAAGTCACACACAAGCTTGTGTTCCTTATATATCTCCTAATTCTTTCTCTTTTTCTTTTTTTTTTTTTTTTTTTTTTTTTTTTTTTTTTTTTTTTTTTTTTTTTTTTTTTGAGACAGGGTCTCGCTTTGTAGTTCACGCTGGCCCTGAGCTCACTATGTAGCCCAGGCGAACCTGGAACTCAGCATCCTCCTGTCTCTGCCTCCCGAGTGCTGGGATGACAGGCGTGAGCCACCACGCCCAGCTATCTAATTCTTAAACTGTTTCACAAACAGAAACAAGTTTTGTCTTGACAATAATCACAGACGAAATGACTCTGCTGTATTCTCCAGTAAAATGCCAACTCAGCACCTAAGTGACTCTCCTCTGTGCTTCTTAAATAGTTGACCCAGGATTGTGTATTTACTCATCAGTGTATTGCCCCACAGCTGATTTCTGTTGCGCAGCAGCTCATCCCGAGGCTGCCTGCTCACCAGCCACTTAGCCTGTGTGGGCCAGGAATGAGGTTCCCCATAGGCAAGGGACTGCCACCTCCACAAGGCCCTTTGGGAAGTGCTCAGGGACATGCTCAGTACACACTTTGCAGCACCATTCCTCCCACCTGACTTAGCTTGTCTTTTGTCACCCTTAACACCTTAATTGGAAATGTTCTCATCGCTCACTGATTTCAAAAATTCCATCTTTCATAAAAGGTTAATGAAACTTAAGAGAGTCAACATAGCATAAACTTGTACCTAGGCTATTACTAAACCACTACCTTCATCCTCTGACTTTGTTCAGTTGTAGTTTCTTTTCCTGTAAGTGTCTCTGTAGCTCAGGCTAATGTTTGTACCACAGTTGGAATGATCTTCCTCAAGCCTGGTAGCACCTCTGTCCCGATCTCTGATTAAGAATCTTTGGTGCTACTGAATAAAGCAGAAACTTTCTTTCTGACTTTTGCTAATCCACTCACTGCAACCTCATTCTCCACTAATAATCAGTTTATCAGATTCTTATTTTAGATGTCCTGTCTTTCCCAGTACTACCACTCTAGTTCAAGCTATCATCAGTTCCCTCCAGAGCTACTCTATTAACCCTAGAACTCATTTTTGTGACCACAGACCCTTGTATCCTATTTGTACAGCAGCCAGAATGATACTCCTAAAGCCTAAATCAGATAATGTTGTTCTTCTGCGTAGGTCCTTCCATGGCTTCCCATCAAATTTGGATTTCAGTTCTTCATTTGTTTGTTTCATAAATAAAACTCATGTCTGTCCTTTTTCTGTTTCTATAAGTGAATAACATGGACTGGATATTTATAAAGAAAAGCAGTTTATTTACCTCCCGATTCTGGGAGCATGATGTTGGCATCTGCTTGGCCTCCAATGAGAGCCTTCCTGCTGGGACGAGGCCTTTGCAGAGTCCCAGGGCTGCCTAGGGAGCTGTAAAATAAAGGAGCACATAGAAGAGCCAATGCTGAACTAGTTCTGTCACAACCCACCCTTGAAATAACCTATTGGTTCATCTGTCCATTACTTCATGAGTCGATGAATTGTTCACAAGGGCATAGCCCCTAATTTTACAATGAATATTAAATTTCAACATGAATTTTGGTGGGGACATTCACACCATAGGAGCTTTATTAATCCCATCTTCAGGAGGTTAAGTTGGTACTGAATTCTAGCATTTTTCAATAAAGATGCTCAAGGTAAAAACAATTCTCTTTCTGTCTGTCATTTCCCAGTTTCCCTTCCGAAGGACCTTGAGCCTTTTTGAGCATCCAAGCCCACTTGTGTGGCAGTTCTGCCTGAAAGTTTAAAAACAAGTTAATACATAATAATTGTGACATAAAGGCCTTATCAATATACTGCTAAGTACCTGAGGAAATCAGTAAGACAATGCAATGGACATTCTTAGGAGCAAGACTCTAATTCATCACCCAGCTGGATGGCATGAATTCATGGACTTCAAAAGACCTTACAAACCAATATATAGAGAAAATATATTGTTATAGGGAGAAAGAGCACTAGATTAGAAGATGGGGGTCACAGGTTCCTGCTCAGAGTTTGCCACAAATAGGCTGCGTATGCTTGCATAAGTGGCTTACCTCACAACCTAGATTCCTCTGATGCAGTGGTTGGGATTAGGTGAATTCTCCAAGGCTTTCCAGCTGTAAAGTTCTTGGACTTTTGATTCAGGTGAGAGATTGTAACCAAGTAAAAGAAACAGAGTGAATCCTAGAAGAAAGAATACATTCTCCCTCAACACCATGGACCTTAATGGTGAGGAATGGTGACAGAATCTGACACCTGGCAGAGTCTAGACCCTGGCCTCAGGTGACGCTTCTATCCCTGTTCCTAAGGAAGCAGCTAACTTCCTCAGTCACAATAGCTGGGCTCCCACCAAGTTGAAAGAAGGAAGTAGGGAGGGATCAGGGCACACTTCTGACAAGGCTTGAGAGGTATATGCAGTGCAGAAGGGCTTAACCAGGATCCTACAAACCTTGAGCATTGGCGTGGTTGTCTCAGGTCCTCTGCCAGGGTTTTCTCTGAGAACTAGAACTACTGTGGCCAGGATTCAGGGTGTACTTTTCTGAAGTCTCTAGGGCAGCAGTGAGATGGTTCTGGAGGTTGCAAGAGCCGTAGTGGCTATAGATTCACCTGTGAGAGGGAGGCCTGGAACTACTATCATTGACTCAGCCAGAGCAGCTGCCCCAAACCAAAAAGAATGGATTTCACAGGGGAGCAGAACTAACTAGACTGTTGAACCAAGGCAGGTTAGGAGACAGTGTACTTTTTGGTATACTTTATCTTTTTTAGTTTTTATTTTTTTGAGACAGGGTCTCACTTTGTAGTTCAGGCTGGCCCTGAGCTCACTATGTAGCCCAGGTAAGCCTGGAACTCACAGCTATCCTCGTGCCTCTGCCTTCTGAGGGCTGGGATTACATGTGTGAGCACTTTATCTTTTTTTAAAGAAGGCATCCAAACTTTCTGAGGAAACATATTAGTACTATTCTTTAAAAGCATGTAATTTCTTGGGATAGCTTTTGAAAGCAGCATTTGCAATCACAGGTGATGAGTCATGAATTAAGAAATCCTGAATGATTTCCCTCATCAAGTATTCATCTAGGGCAACATAGTTGACCCAAGGGCTAGATCTCAAGTGCTTTGATAGTCTCATAACCACAGAGTCAGGCCAGATCTATTGAATGTTTCTTCCCAATATTGTGGGAGGCAGAGGAGGACTAAAAAATTCAAGCTCAGGGCCAGAGATTTAGCTCAGTGGTTCGGGCACCTGCCTCTCAAGCACAAGGTCCTGAGTTTGATCCCTGGTAACAACATACAATGCTGGGCATAGTGACTCACGCCCACCAGCAATCAATACCCATACCACAGTGCAGGGTGCGGTGACTCACGCCTGTAGTCCCAGCACTCGGGAGGCAGAGACAGAAGGATTGCTGAGTTTGAGGCTTGTCTGGGCTACATAGTGAGCTCAGGGCCAGGCTGAACTACAAAGTGAGATTCTGTCTCAAAAATAAATAAATAAATAAATAAAAATTCAAGCCCATCCTGGGCAACTTAAGAAGACCATGTCTCAAAATAAAAAAATGTATAAAAAGGTTATTTCCAAGATTGAGCTATCACAAACTGAGCTGCTATGAACATGAGTGCACATATGTCTTTACAATATGATTCTTTTAATTCTTTTGAGTATATTCCCAGCAGAGGAATAGCAAGGTTAAATGGGACCTGTAATCCTAGTTTTCTGAGGAATCTCCACACTGATCTCCATAATGGCTGCACAAGTCTACAATCCCACCAACAGTGGAGAAGGGTTCCTTTCTCCCCACAGCCTCACCAGCATTTATTGCTGGTTAATTTTGCAATAACAGTCATTCTTTGTGGAGTGAGATGAAATCTCAGTGTTGTTTTCATCTGCATCTCTCAAATGACCAGTGACGTTGAGCATTTCTTCATATGCTTCTTGGCTGCTTCTACTTCTTCCTCTGAGAAGTGTCTGTTCATCTCAGATGCCCATTTTTGAATTGGGTCTTTAAACTTGGGTGCCCATCAATTGGAGATGGGATAAAGAAGATTTAAAAAAAAATAAATAAAATGGAGTATTACTTTGCCATAAGGAATGACAAGTTTGAGACATTTATGCACAAATGGGGACACTTTGAGTGTTCACTGAGTGAAATAAATAGGCCACAGATATGTAAATACCATATCTTTTCTCTGGTATGAGAGCCTGTAGATGTAAATGAATTTTAGAATGTATGATAGATTTTATGAAATAGGAAATATTCAAAGGGAAGTGGTGGGGGAAAGTAATGAGGGGAAAGAATAAATATGATTGAAAAGAAAAAGCACATGTATACAGGGGTAAAGGGTTATAAGGTGGGTAGGGATATGGGTAAACATGAGAATTGACTTGTGTCATATACTGGTACAAATTCCCCAATGTTGAGTGTGATTGTGAGCTGTATATATAATGTACCAATAAAGAATTCAATTTTTAAAAAATTTAGAAGAGGGAAGAGAGACTGGGGATGTAGCTCCATGTGAAGGTCCTGAGTTCAATCTCAAGTACTGGAGAAACAGTTTCTGCTATGTCTCTTACTCTCTGTCCCTCTTAACAATGGATAAATACATTCAAACCTACACACCTATTTTCTCTCCATTCATTTAGTTATGTTTCCTCCCTGTGGTTTGAAGTATCTTCAAATACTCCTCAATAGATGAAGGATTCCAAATATTTTATGTAAGGTCCTTTAAGATAGAAGAGATTAGTAAGGACATACTCTCCCTAAATCTTAATCTGAATACTTACCCGGGACTCCATCTAAGTTTTCATTACTGAAAGCTTACATTGTATTTCTCAACCCAGATTCTGAACATGAATGTTCTTGGCTGGAATTCCTACTAACAGAGAGAGCTATTTATAGTTCTGCAGAGGCATTCAGGTATGACAGGACATGACTACTTGAGCTGCATGTACTCATGCTGGGTCCTTGTCATATCCTTCCAGTAAATAATTTCTGGTCTTTATACACATGACTTCTTTTGTTAGGAATGATAGAGATTTAAGTGTATTCTTTGTTTTTCCCATGTCTCCTCTGGTGCTTAAGCAAAAAAAAAAAAAA
>PVIC010020824.1:0-29145 GCA_004025085.1 Thryonomys swinderianus | reverse complement strand
TTCTGAGTGTAGGCATTCACTGCTATGAATTTCCCTCACAGAACTGCTTTCATTGTGTCCCATAAATTCCTGTATGTTGTGCTGGGGTTGTCATTTAGTTGTAGAAACTGTTCAATTTCTTCTTTAATTTCTTTTGTGGCCCATTGGTTGGTTAACAGAGTGTTGTTCAATTTCCATGTGTTTGTGAGGATCTTGGAATTACTTCTGCTATTCAGCTCCAGTTTCAAGGAACTATGGTCTGACAGTATGCAAGGGGATAACTTTGATTCCTTTGCATCTACTTAAGCTTGTTCTATGGACTAGAATGTGATCTATTTTGGAGAATGATCCATGAGCAGCTGAGAAGAAGGTATATTCTCGCTTTGAAGGGTGAAAAATTCTGTAGGCATCTAATAAGTCTATTTGCTCCAAAGTTTGATTTAGCTCAAGTATTTCCTTATTGATTTTTTGTCCAGTTTATCTGTCAATTTGTGACAATGGAGTACTAAAATCCCCTACTACTATTGTGTTCATGGATAACTAGCTTTTCATATCCAGTAATGTTTGTTTTATATAGTTGGGTGCATTAGAGTTTGGTGCATAAATATTTATGATTGTTATTTCTTTCTCTTGGATAGTTCCTTGTACAAGAATATAGTGACCTTCTTTATCTCTTTCAATCAGTTTGGATTTGAAATCTATTTTGTCTGAAAACAAGATAGCCACTCCTGCTTTGTTGCAGTGTCCTGTGGCATGGAAGATTGTTTCCCAACCTTTTATTTTCAGTCTATGGGTTTCCTTCTGACTTAGGTGTGTTTCCTGTATGCAGCCGATTGTAGGATCTTGCTTCTTGATCCAATCTGCTAGTCTGTGTCTTTTAATTGGCTCATTGAGGCCATTGACATTAATGGTTATGACTGATATGGACATATTCAGAGCTGCCATGTTTTCCTGTTCTCGGTTCTTTTCTTCTTTGCTTTTCCCTTTTCTATTTAGTTTCTTGTTTGCCCCAATGAATTCACTCTTCTGGGTCTCATGGGTATGGAATTTTCTGCATTTTTTCCAAGATGTTCTTTAGGATATTGTGGAGTGTAGGTTCTGTGCTTGTGAAGTTTTTCAGGTGTTCTTTATCATGGAAGTATCTTATTTCCCCGTCTATTCTGAAAGATAGTTTTGCAGGATCCAACAGTCTAGGGTGGAGGTTGTTTTCCTGCAATGCTTGAAATACTTCCCTCCACGCTCTTCTTGCACTGAGTGTTTGTGTTGAAAGGTCTGCTGTGACCCTAATGGGCTTCCCTTTGTAGGTGATTTTCTTCCTTTCTCTCACTGCTTTCAGTATTTCATTCTTTTGTTGTACATCTGGAACCTTGATAATTATGTGTCTAGGTATAGCTATTTTTATGTCATGGTGTTTTGGAGTCTGATAGACCTCATTTATCTGTATGTCTATATCTTTTCCCGTGAAGTTTTCTGTTGCTATCTCTGACAATGGCTTTTTTATGTCTTTTACACTGTCTCCTGCTTCCTCAGTGACTCCAATCAGTCTTATGTTATTTTTCTTTGAGTCATCTAGAAGCTGTTGAATTGATTTCTCATGGTCCCTTACTGTTTTCCATAGATTATACCTTTCCTGCTTGCTGGCTGCTATGCTGTCCTCTAGGTCTGAGATTCGGTTCTCTGCTTCATTCATCCTACTGTGCAAGCTTTCGTTCTCCTTCATCATTCCCTGGAGCTCTGCTTGAAGCTGTTTAAAAGGTTCCATTGCTTCTGCTATCTTGGATTCTATCATCTCACTGATCTCTAATGATGTCTTTCACTGTGGACAGTATCTCTGTTTTGATCTCAGAGATGAGTTCCAATTTCCATTTTGCTAGATCTGCTTTAGTTACCATCTCCAAGAGTCCTGGTGTTTGAGTTTCAGTTTGCCCTATTTCCCTTTTCTCTGAATTCCCCTGTGGTGGTGATCTTTGTGTCTGGTTTTTTGTGCATTTTCTCATTTCTACTCTTTCGTTGTTATTAATGCTCTTCTTTTTCTGATGACAGTGCAATGTTTGTTGCAAATCTCTTCCTATTATCTGGGGCCCTTTGGATGCAGCACTTTCCTGGGGGGGGGATCCTCCTTGAATCTGTAATGGCCCTTGAGAGTTTTCACTTCTCACACATCATGGGAGGTATTTGAGCAGGACAATCACATCATGTTTGTTACCATAATACAACAAATGCCAATATTAGTATTAAACACAGTATATAAGATAAAAAACTTTGTTAAATTCTATTCTGGAGACTTTGAGCTTATGAGTTACCTCTATGTCCCTATGCCAAAATTTAGAATTACTCAGCAATGTGTATACAACATACAGATCGTAAATGTAGCCCCCGAACCCTTTGGGGATAAAAGGTCACTGGGGAATCAGGGAGGTAGGGAGACAGGAGGAGAATGAAATAGAGTTATCAGATTTAGGTAGATCACCTATACCCTAGAACCTCATATATGCCACTGGGTACTACAGGATAAAAGGCCATGTGTACAACAGTACCAACTGTATGCTGTGAGACCATTGGAGGCTTTGCACAGCTTCTTATACTAGTACAGAAGAAGAAATAGGGCAGCCTAAGAATCTTTTACTTCTGGGTATTGCTTCTGACAGCAAGATAGGAGAGGGTGTGGGGACAAGAGGTGAATAGAGGGATCTAGGAGTAGATGGTAAAAGAGAAGCTAGATTCCCCCCCCCTTTTTTTTTATCTTGCCTGGTGTCTCAGTGCAGCTCCAGGAGCATGCCTCCTGTGGAGGGATGCAGGAGATGGCTCCAGCTCCTGTAGGGTCTGGGTCCTCACAACGCAGCTCCAGGGTGGGGTTTGGGCTGGGCGGAAGCCCTCAACCCTCCGTAGTGCGGCTGACACCCAGGGTCCGTACCTGACTCCTCACTACACAGCTCCAGGATACAGTGGGCCGGTGGGCGGCCTTCGAAATGGTCGGCGTGGCCCGCAGCCACTGGCTCGGTGCACGGCGCTGCCTTCAGTCCCTACTGTAAATTTCTACGATAACAAACATGAATGTATTTGCAGGTATTTTGTGCAAGTGTTATGCAATCCTAAGAAGAATAGATAGCATTTTGTTTTCAGATTCTTTGAGGGACTTGATGTCAAAACAACCTATATTTCCAGTGTGATCAACATAGTAGAGTCTCTTTATCCCTATGTGTATTTGTCATTATAATTTTTATGCTTCTATTTTATTGTATATGTATTACTGTTCCCCAGAAAGCATCAATAAGTTCAATCAGTAATGAATTACAACTGTGATGTTCAATAATGAGGGATGAAGATCCCCATGGCCCTCATTTTTAATATTGGCTGAAATCACGTGGTCACACTTCTGTCATTTGGCACTGATTTGAGATATGAGAACAACTTTAAATCTCCACTGTTATAAATGGAAACAGGTAAACCGATAAAATTGTCATCTCTGTCTGCCATTTTCTCTTGGTTTGGAGGTGTTAAACAAGTCAATTAATAATTTCCACCTCTCTTGCCCTTTAACATTCTGGAACCTAAATTAATTCTTAATGAGATTAGTCCTCAACACAAGCACCTAAGAATTAACAGGGCTTCATTCCTTTCTGGAATGGTCACTTTCCTTGTCTTCACCAATGTATAGAAGTGGCCTGAATTCCTCAACTTGCCTCTTTCTACATTTTAAATTTTATCATCCCAGGGTCAAGCCCTTACAGAAGACCACTGTCTGGTCTTATTTTCATATTGATTAACGTCACTGCCACATTTAATGAATCTGTGATTGCAATGGATTCACCCAAATAATTTAGGATAATCGCCCCATGTCAACATCCCAAACTCAATCACATATACAAGGTAATTTTTCCTAGTAAGGTAACACATTCTTAGGTTCTAGGAACTATATCATGGAATTTGAGACATTAGTCAATACACCCATCAGAAATTGTGTAACAAGAATTTTGCCTTCCATGCACCACCTTTTGAAAGTATATATTTTCAAGCTTTAGAAGTGCTAAATATGTTTTCAAAATAGCATAACTTTTATTCAACTGTGTCCTTTTCTTTAGTTGTAGTGAATTACAGACATTACTCTATTGTGAAGTATTTGACTGATACCTAAATCATACTTGAGTTTATGTATAAATAGATCTTTCACATGAAAAGCCAATCATTCTACCTTCAAAAGATATGCAGTTAGTTCAGTAATAATTGCAGAATCTTAAGACATCTTTTTCTGCAAAGAGAGTAATATCTAGTCACATTTAAAATTTAGATGCACACTAGAAAATCCAAGCCTAGTGGAATGTAACCTATTCCAGCTTACACCATCATTAAATTTGTATTGCATATTATAGATTCTGAAATGGGAAATGATAGTAAGTTAATTTTATAAGGATGTAACATAAGCAAAGTGGAAATTACTCAGAGGTATAGAAACTGGGTCAATATATCCCAGTGGTTGCACCGAGATGGGAGGAAATGTTCAGACTGCAGCCTGAAGACACATGGCATGTTCTCCCACTCTTCCCTAAAGACTTCTTTTCATTAATGCTCCACTGGTTCTATGCAGAGGAATATAAAGCAGAAGATTTACAATTTAAAAGTCTTTATTTTCATGTAACCCTGTAGTCAGAAGCCAGAAGTTTACCTGATGTCCAAATTATAGATATGCTGACTAAGTGGACATACTGGTAAATCAATTAAATAATATCCACTGGGACAAATGTTAGCTCCTACATGGTCACCAGCCTTTTGTCTAGCTTTCTTTTGGTCAAGTCTGTCCTAGACCTATCCCTCATTTATTTGAAGAACTATTCTGACTTTACTTCTTTTTGCAATGACACTATTTTCACTGATGTTTCACAATGCTCCCCAGGCTAGTGATAACATGAAATTACAAGCCAGTAGACATCTTCAGATACAGCATTCAACTGAAACCTTACTTGCTTTTCAATTTTCTTAATAATGAATGTGGATATTTGAATTATCATAGAAACCTAAAATCTTAAACTTCTTTGCTAACAGAAATTTCTAAAGTTGCTTTAAATTTTTCTTTCTGAATATAAGTTACGGCAAATAGTATTTTTTCTTAAAAGTATGCACATAAATTTACTAGCATTTTACTGGTCTCATTATTGACACTTTTATTGTTGTTGTTTATTTTAAAATATGGCTGAAGGAGAAGCAACAATTTTATTTTGATTTTTGTTAAATGTCCTCTTCAGCATTTTCTGATGTTGATTGAAATCAGATATCAACAGGATAGTTACATAATATATAATCCCTAAATATTTTCAATGTATAATTAATGGATACTAAAGCATACATGTTATTCAAGTACTCTCTATAACTCACTACCATAAATTCTAAATATCTTCCAAAAATGGTATTCACTGACAAAGTAATAACTTACTTGTGTCCATTTCTGATCCTCTTAGATGGCTATACCTTTTAAATTATGTGTTCTAACTTCAACTATACAGCTTTATGTGGCTATATTTAACTTACTGATCTTTGGGTTTTAATTGTGCTGATATATTTTGGCACTGGGACTAAAACCTATTATTTTCCAATGATGATATGATTGTGGAAGCAAATTAACATCAAGCTTAGTCAATTTCATTCAAAAAATAGGGGCAGAGGTAGGAGTTATAATTTGATAGTTATAGTCCAACAGCTTTTCACCATAAAAAAGAACGATTGAAGCAACAAGGCTCCTCTTTAGGAGATTTCTGTAGAATTATTTCTATCAGTGCCCTGGATTTCCCCTTTACCCATATATCAGCTTTTTTTCCTTCTGTTCCTTATTTTACTTTGGAATGTGTTATAACTAAGTGAAATGTGCTGTTCAGATATGACATCTGTCTCAACCAAACTTCTTCCAGAAGTGATCTGCAGTAGAGAAAATTCAAATACTATATTCAGTTTTATCTAGTTTAGAAAATCTTAGAAGTTTAGGTTTATTCTAGAGCACTATCGTTTTGAAACTTCTAGTGCCAATCCTGGGTTATACATTATTCATACATAAAGAAAACACAGGAAGAGAGTGAGGCTTCATGCTGAAGAACCAGATTCTTCCTTCTAGTCACAATGAATGAGATCCTCTCTCTGTGTTTTCAAGTGCACAGAAGACTAGACCACAGTTTTAGTGGCTGTTATGACCCTTTACAAATGTCATTTAAGCTTGAAAATTAATTGGTGAGACATTTGCTGTGTTGTTACAATTGGTTTTACATTAGTAATCACAGAATAGAATAAAATTTGGAAAAATACTTAATTTGAAGAGGTATGTTCCCTAAATACAAGGTAAGGATAAAATTTAAAGACATGTAAACAAGAAATAAATGGGTTCAAATCATTTAAAAACCTAGTTTTCAAGAAATTTCTAGTTTTTTTCTCGAATTTTTGAGTCATAATAACGTGACAAAATATCCTTACTTAATATAAAATTTTTTCCCAATCATAAGCTGTGTGTGTGTGTGTGTGTGTGTGTGTGTGTGAACCATTTCCTCATTTTGTGGATCAGGACAGTGGAAAGCAGAGATTAAATGATTTGCTCAAGATTCCATAGCTTCTTGATGATAAATCAGAATTTTACATGGATTCCACAATACATGCCATGACATGCTAAGAAAATGGGCTACAATGGAAAAATACAGCTACAATTCCTCCATTACTCTCACCACTGCCTTCAAATCCCAGAGTGATAACACCTAACAAAAGATGACATCAGAAGGTTCAGCAAGGCATTCAAATAGTGTTCACCTTCCCCAGCTTGGAGAATGCCTTTGCTCCTCTTTGGAGAATTTTTGGAAATGACTCGGACATTCACATTTATCAAATAAGAAAGACCCTCTCATGTGCACACATCTGGATACAGTGATGAGTCCTATTTAATTGCTTTCAATTTCAATATTTTCCTATCATATTCTTTTTTTTTTTTTTTTTTTGAGACAGGGTCTTGCTTTGTAGTTCAGGCTGGCTCTGAGCTCACTATGTAGTCCAGGCAAGCCTCGAACTCAGCAATCCTCCTGTCTCTGCCTCCCGAGTGCTGGGATTACAGGCGTGAGCCACCACTCCCTGCACTGTGGTACGTGGTATTGATTGCTGGTGGGCGTGAGTCTCCACACCCAGCATTGTATGTGGTTACTGGGGATCAAACTCAGGACCTTGCACTTGCGAGGCAGGCACTGGAACCACTGAGCTAATCCTCCAGCCCTCCTATCAAGTTCTTAAAACTTATTGCAAGATACTATGTTTATAAAATATTACCATTTCCAATATTATAGCTTTTTTATATTCACTGGGGTTTTGGTAGATACTTATTCATTATCTTAAATTATAAATAAAATTTTCTTTAAATCATAATGAAAGATACATTGGTCCTGATGCTACAATTGATTCATTTGTACTTTAGCTTCAGATAATTGCCCTTTCTTGTTTCAGAATTGTTCTCACCTATTAGTGGGAGCACTCTTTATTTAAGTATTTATGGCTGATTCATTACTTGACAGATATTTGTCATGGCCCAATAAAATTCAGATCACTGCATACATCTTTCTGGAAGAATATAAATGGATATTAAGCTAGGGATTCTATCTAGTTCAAAGAAGATCTAAAGTAAATTTTCCATAAATCACTACACAGTCAATTTGTAAAATCAGTTTCTTCTAAACAAAGGTCATATGCATAAAATCATTTACAGGCAATAAGAGGAGGTACATATTGTTTAAAAATACATATGGTTTGCCAGGCATGGTGGCTCATGTCTGTAATCCCAGCACTCAGGAGGCAGAGACAGGAGGATTGCTGAGTTCGAGGCTTGCCTGGGCTACATAGTGAGCTCAGGGCCAGCCTGAGCTACAAAGCGAGACCTGTCTCAAAAACAAATACATATGGTTCATGATTTTTATTAAGTGGCATACACATATAGTACAGTTTATGTAACATAAAAGCAACTTATTTCTTCCTGGAAGACATAAAGGGAATTTTGGATTGGGCAATCAGTTTCTAGGAAAATCATGCATGTATGTGTGTGAGAAGTGGATGTTTAAGGGATGTATTGAGTAAAAGCTTTCAGTATAAAATCCAGGTGAAATTGTCACATAAGCTCTTGGAGTTCTAACTGAAACCCAGGTTAAAGCAGGGTTTGAAGATAAAGATGCAAAGACTGAAATAAAACTTCTTGTGGCATCAAATGTGGCTTCCACGGTAGATACAGAAGAATAAAGGATATTGTCTCTCATTTAGAAAGTTTAATTATTATAGCTTTGAAGACAGTTCTTTACATTACGTTCAAATTATGTTACTGTCTTCTTAATTCTAGAGCGATGTTAATTAAACAAAGGTAAGGACTTGAGGGGTCCAGGGCCAGTTTAGCATTATGATGTCACTGCAGTGTCTTGCTAGTGAATGTAATTATCTATAAAACAGAAACATCAAGGGAAAAGTGAAAAGTGATTATGCTGTGTATTTGTTTTCTGAGATGATATTGTGGGGTACTAAAAGCATAAACATTAAATCGAAGCCTTGTTTCAAATCCTATTTCCACCACAAGCTTTTTGTAGAATTTTAAGTAAGTTATTAAATGCTCTCTTTGCCTTAGTTTTTCATTTGTCATATGTGGATAGTAATTTGGACCTCAAACTTAGTATGAATAATAAATTAAAATTGCATTGTATGTAAGTAATGAATGACATAACTGCTTTTAATGTTAGGATTACCGTTATTGCCTAATGACAGACTTTTTTCCTTTAGGACTGTGACTAAACCAAAATGATGTTATTTAAACCTTTTAAGGTACAATTATGATCATCAAACATATATTGGTCATGTCATATTTTGATGGATTCACATTAATGAGAATATCAAGTATTCCAAACATAGTGGATCCTCAAGTTATGACCGGCCCAGCACATGAACAACTTGGGCTATGAACCATACTTTTTTTTTATAAATTGAATTCTTTATTGGTACAATTTATATATATATATATATATATATATATATATATATATATATATATATAAATCATGCATAACATTGGGGAATTTGTACCAGTATATGACACAAATAAATTCTCATTTTTATCCATATCCCTACCCACCCACACCTCCTCACCCCCTTTATACATGCTCTTTTATTTTCTTTCTGTATCATATTTATTCCTTCCCCTCATCACATTCCCATACCCAGTTTCCTATAGAAATTTTGCACTCTATAAAAGCTGTCATACTTTCTAAAGCTCATTTGCATCTACAGGTGTTCATGTCAAAGAGAAGATCTGGTAATGGTCTATCTGTGATCTATTGATTTCACTTATTAATATATCCTCCAGGTGTCTCCATTTGCACCTAAACGGATCAATTTTGTCATTCTTTATGGCAGAGTAATACTCCATTTTATAAAAAAAACATATCTTCTTTATCCACTCTCCAGTTGATGGACATTTGGGTTGTTTCCAAGACTGAGCTATCACGAACTGAGCTGCTATGAACAATGGTGTACATCTGTCTTTCCAATGTGAGTTTTTAAGAATTCTTTTGGGTATATTCCTAGCAGGGGGATAGCCGGGTCAAATGGAACCCCTAGTCCTAGTTTTCTGAGAAATCTCCACACAGATCTCCACAATGGTTGCACAAGTCTGCAATCCCACCAACAGTGGAGAAGGGATCCTTTCTCGCCACAGCCACGCCCACATTTATCATTGGTTGATTTTGTGATCGCGGCCATTCTTTGTGGAGTGAGATGAAATCTCAATGTTGTTTTCATTTGCATCTCTCGAATGACCAGTGATGTTGAACATTTCTTCATATGTTTCTTGGCTGCTTTGACTTCTGCCTCTGAGAAGTGTCATTTCAGATTCCCATTTTTGAATTGGGTCTTTAAATTTGGGGATGCTGATCTGTCTGAGTTCTTTATATATTGTAGATAATAGCCCTTTGTCTGATACACAGCTAGTAAAGATTTTTTTCCCATGCTGTTGGTTGTCTTCTAGCAGTGCCAACGACTTCTATGGCTGTGCAGAAGCTTTTCAGTAGAATGAGATCCCATTTGTTGATTCTTTCTGCTAGTTCTTGTGCTATAAAGGTTTTATTCATAAAGTCTCTGCCTAAGCCAATGTCTCCAAGAGTTTGACCTAGCCTGTTTTCCAGCAGGCTTATTGTTTCTGTTTTAATGTTTAAGTCTCGTATCCACTGTGAGTTTAGTTTTGTGCATGGTGAAAGAGATAGGTCTAGCTTTAGCTTTTAGCAGGCTAAAGCCCAGTTTTATGAACCATAGTTTTAACTTATGGCCAAAGTCTTGAATTACGACCTGAATGTTAGCTGCTTGAGCTTCCAGATGGTCTCAGATACAGATCTAACCCCCAAAGTGCTCCGGAAGGAACATGACAACATCCTTTCCTGTGTGGAGTTAATTGAGAAATCCTAGGTCAGTGTCTCTCTAAGGACACAGAAATCTGCCTGTACATAAGAGAGACAGAAAGCTGTGCAGAAAGCTTGAGCTTTCAGTTGACCAACTAGAGTTACAACCGGCCCTCGCGAATGAATGAAGTTTATAAGTCAGCGATCCACTGTAGTTACAAAATGCTAAATTGCAAGAAGATATACAAACATAACATTGAATAATTTATTGTTAAATTCTTAAAATCATTACATTTAGAAGATTATTAGATTAGTTCATGTTAAGGAAAAATGTGAGCATAGAACACATTTTTTTTTTTTTTGAGACAGGGTCTCACTTTGTAGTTCAGGCTGGCCCTGAGCTCACTATGCAGCCCAGGCAAGCCTCGAACTCAGCAATCCTCCTGCCTCTGCCTCCCGAGTGCTAGGATTACAGGCATGAGCCACCACACCCAGCAGAACACATTTTTTATTAAATCCTGTCAGACCATCTGTGAAGTATCATTTCCATTTTTTAATCTTAGAGTTAAAATCATTAAATTTATTCTCAGTTCATAATTTTCACTAATCTGAAACATATGCACACACATTTATCCTTACAAAAAATTTGAGATAACTGTTAGGCTTGTAAAAGTAGACCCTCAAAACGTGGTGGTTTGAAGAAAAACAAGTTTCTTTCTTTGCTAATAGTACTTGGTAGGTACCAAAGAGAGCGGATGGCATTCCTGTTTCAGATTACTTACTGACGAGGCTGACAGCGTCTTCTGGTATCTCTAAGTATCCAAGATTCCCTAGGGCCCTGCCATCCTATCAGCAGCCAGGGGAAAGAACACAGAGGAACATACATAAATGATTTCATGATGAAGGTGTGACGCACAACCGCTGATCATAACCCATGCGCTAGAAGCCCCAGCTCTCATTGGCAGATCTGGCTGCAGTGAGATTCTGGTTCTGTGCCAAGAAAGAAGAGCTCAGTGGATGTGATGAACCTTTGGAGCCTCTTCCTTCATTACTCATTGTCAGAACAAGTGTGCATCATTGGGATGGTCTCTGTATTTATTAGCTGCTTTATGAAGTAGGGCACAGGCATATAATTGTGTTTGTTCCCTGCACATGTTACTTTCTGATAAAATAAATGCAACAATACATCCTAAAATTTGGCCTATACTACTAGGTTCAAAAAAGTAGAGATAAAAAGGAACACATGTCTATTAGTTTAAAAATTGACCCCTAAGTGAAACCATTAATCCATGGCAACCTCATGTGCTCCTTGTCATGACAATCAGCTTGTCATGGACAAAATCTGTACTTCAAAAATATGGGAATAATTTCCTTTAGTTTTCATGTTCATTTTTATATTGTATAGTCTCCTGATTCTAATCCATTTACTGCAGGGTGTACTTTGTCTTTCCAATATCTGGTGTTGCTATTATGTGCAATAGACAGTGGATTATGTCATTCCACTATTTATCCAGAGATTTGCTGGAAAATCATATCAAAACCCCTTCCCTTGCTTTTCTGGATAAATTCAGGCAAGTAAACAACTTAGTGTTTATACCTTAAATATTGTAGAAAATGGGATTAATTCTTTTCCTTGAGTGATGTTTTAAATAAAAATCCTTGTCAGTTTGCTTGCCAATTCTCTTACTACTCTCTGAACTATCTGGGATGATACTCTGAGTCAGTTCTGCATGGTAAGTACCTGGTCAGCCTACCAGTTCCCTCAGATTTGCTGAGAGGCTATTATGAAGAATGTCCTCAAGAGCTATGGGATCTAAACACACAAATCAAAACAAGATTCATGTTCCCAAGGGACTTGCAAGCTATTGAGGAGGCCGGACCACATATTAGAGGCAGAAGTTAACTAGCAATAAGTGAAAAAAAATTACCCATCAGATTTTGAAAAAGAAAAAAGATCCTTGAGATATGCGATAGGAAAAGAGATAGGTTCATATTATCTGTGTTACTGTTGCCCACGGCATGATGTTTGCTTTGGCATAATGCCTTATTATTTTTATCTTCATGGATATTACATCAGTCAACTTGATTAACACCAAGGGTAAGATTTAGTTAAGCACTGTACAGTCAGGAGTGATATGAACTTCTTGCAGTTCTCTGAAACTTACAGCCTAATGGGAAAGAAAAACAGTGAACAGGCCATTACTGTAAGCTATAACAAGTGAGACTACATCAATTCTGCACTGTGTGATACATTACAGAAGCTTACTGAAGCTGAGGACATGAGAGGACATTTTACAAAACAAGTGTGTTTGCAGAGAGCTGAAATACATTTATGTGCATTTACTATTGCAGTACGTTTTATTTGGATAAACTCTACTTTGTGTTCCATTTTGTAATTAGATTCTTGATTATACCAAGGCTAACTTTAACTGGAGAGTTTGCAATGTACTTGGGAAAGATTTCCAGCTACCTCAAAATGTCCTTTTGAGAACTCCTTCTAGCTGTACCTAGATCGATAGGTAAAATGGTCCACATTTTGGGTTATCACAGGTAAAAAGGAAACTAAACAAAACAGATATATTTTAGTCCAAAAAATCTAACCTGCATAATAAGCATTGAGAAAGTTTTTTTAAATTATTAGCAAAGTATCCCCAAGAAGAGATTAAAAGGGAACAACTAAAGCCACTGACACTGTAGTGATAATTTATTTATAGAAGCTCCAGGAGAGCAAAGGCAAACAGCAATAGCTGCCCAATATATATTATATTATAATATATAATATATTTTAAAGATTATTAAAATATGTAATGTACATTATAATATATAATTATATCATATACTACAATATATGATATATATTAATATATTATAAAATATATAATTGACCAGTTTTTCTGATACATGTTAATTTATTAATTATTCATACAAAAGCCTTTTCTCTATGTTAATGATATGCTTCAGTGAACATAGACTCCAAGAGTGCTTAGATACCTAATAGTTTTATGTAATTTCTAGTTTCTGTGCCTTGAATTGTGACTGAGACCTTATTCTGAGCAGTGTGTGCATGGGTGGCACCTATCAGGTGCAGGGGAGGAGGGGACGAAGCAGCTCCCCCCACACACAATGTAGGTGAATATATGCAGCATTTTACGAGCCAAAGTAGGGATTTCAATTTGAATGTGAGTGTTGTGGCACTGGGAGGTTTTATGCAGAGGAGGAACATGAATAGCTCTAGATCTTTTAGAAATCACCGTGGCAGCTATGTAAGGTACCCTTTTGGGGACAGAAGTGGAGGTGGAGTGTTCAGTTAGGTTTCCCACTCAGAGCACGGTGGAGTGCCTTGCACCTGAGTATCCGTGATGAGGTAGCTCCGAGTAGATCCATCTGTGGACTCCGTAAAAGGTGACCAGAAGTATTCAGGCAAATAGGGGCAGTAAATCAGCATCTCTTTCTGCTCGCATGGATTAAGTTCATGTTTTAATCAAACCATCATTTCCTTATCAAACATCTAGTGATTTATTAAGTGCTGGAAGATGAAAGCTAAGTAGATTTTGATTTATGCCAACAAGCATAGCCCTAAATAATTAAAATGGCATTTCGGGCACTTAAACCAGATAGCATACCATGATGAAAAGTTAGTATGCAACAGTGCTTAATTAAGTCTTCCTCAAACACAGGGGAAGAAAGCATTTCTAAGGTTCATAAAGTTAGTTGGGACATGGGACTAATTTTGATCAGTAAAATGTGAGAGAATCTATCATAAATTTCTTTCAAGCTGAGAATTTCATTGCAGTCTCTATGTTTACCTTTCCTCTTCCCCTGCTAAAAAGGCTTTAAAGGACAGGAGCTAAGATAGCAAATGAAAGTAGCCTAACTTCTCAGTCTTCTTTCAGAGAAGTCTTTAAAAACTGAATGTTAATTGTTAAGTTACTTAGATTTAAAATAGCTTCACCTTTGTTACTTAGCTAAGTATTAATTATGTTGTCTTACATACACCAAGAGAAATGAAACAATGACTTTAAGTGAAACATATCACATACTGGCTTTCAAGACAGAATGTTGCCATAGTAGTATTTCAACATTTGTTTTATGGCTTCTTTAAACAGATAGTCCATATACATGAAAAACACATGTTCACAAGAAATTGTGTTAGGTATTATTCAACTCACTTGTTAATGGATGAGAAAAGTGATTGAGAAACATTCTGATTGCCTCAAGTTTAAACAGGGAGTCAGTTTTGAAGCCATCAGTATGAATTTATATATTTCTGCTGTCAGGATCCAAGGAAAGCAACAACAGGCAATATCTATCCTGTATTACTTGGAAGCTTTTCCACATTGATTTGGGTATCTGAGGTCTTTCCATAACAGACTCTGAGTCATCTTTCATCTAGTGGTTTAGAACCTCCTCAGTTGTAAAGAAGGAGCACTTTGACTTAATTAACTTTTCAATAATTTTCCTCGCTAACAAATATTTCATCATTCTTTACATAGTGAGTATTCCATCTACATTTTGGTTGCCACATAATTATTTATTTCATGCAGTTTTAATATTTGGTGACTTTATCTTCCCAAATTAAATATACTCAATAATTTATTTCTTTTATTGGCAATTGATTTTCCCTCTCATGGATATACAAGAATTTTTTTGATTGTTTGTCTACCATTGGACATTTGTGTTATTCCCAGCTTTTGACTATTACAAATTAAGTGTTACAAATACACAGGTAAAATTGCTCAAACATGCATATTTGCCTTTTATTTTAAGTAGGTGCTTAGAATGGAATGGCTAGATAATATAGTAGGTACATTAACTTTTTAGGAAACCCCTGAATTGTTTCTCATGGTGTTTGCACCATCTTGTATTCCCTCCAAGAATGCAAAAGATTCCTCCAAATTCTCTACGACATCATGTAGAGTACCTTTCAGTTTGAGTGTACAGTGATATTTATTAGTTTTAATTTTCATGTCCTTAAAGCTAATGATGTTGAACATTTTTATATGCTCACTTTCCATCTGTATATCTTCTTGGGTGAAATGTCTGTTCCAATTTCCTACTCATTTTAATTGAGTCCTTTATTATCTCATTATGTCTTTCAGAGTTCTCTGTGTATCCTGGTACAAGGCTTTTTATCAGGCATATGCTTCGCAAAAGATGACTTTGTAGCCTGGGAATTATTTATTTTTCCTAAGAGTGACTTTTGAAGAGCAGAAGATTAAAAGTTTGATACAGCTCAAACTCTTTTATAGATTATACTTTTCATGTTGTTTCTACAAAATAATCTCTAAATTCCTGATCACAAAGATTTTCACTCAAAAGTTTAATGTGTAAGGTTTTAAATTTAGACCCATGATCCATTTTTGTCTAACAAACACGGCCTTTTAATGTTTCAAGGTATCAACCATCAAAGGTCACCTTCTTTCACATATTACAAGATCTACTTTAGGCAAGGTTTCCCAAAAACAGTGGAAGATGTTTGCACAGTAGGGTACCAGGAGATGCTCTCTGAACAGTACCTGTGTGTGAGTGATGACCAGCAAGTTGAATGAAGGAGGAAGAAATGTAGACCCTATAAGTGTTCACACATCCCATGGATGGGGGCTGAACCTTCAGACTCGCCTCAGCTGAGGGAAGAGTGGAGGACTTTACCTCTCATATCTCAGTTGTCTAATGAGGACCAGTCTGTGGAAAAGGTGGCTGAGGTAAACTTAGCATAAGGACAGACCAAGCAATGAGCCCACAGGATTCAAAATTCCCAGAGGCAGTGGAGTAAATGCTTTGTTCCTGAGGGGAAAGTGAGAGGAAATCATAAAGCCCAGTACTAAGTCCAATTCTTTTGTCTCCAAGGGGACAATGAACAATGAGAGTTGTATGAGTTCCCTAAGGACACAAGTTTTGCCTGGGGTTGAAATGGAATCAATGCCCTTCTTAGCAAGATGTGGTGAGAAGCAATCTTAAATAGGGAAGGTTTCAATTTAGCATAGAAGAAACTTCATCAAGTTAATTTTTAGAAATCACTTCTCTTTCTCCCTAAGAATGTAATTTGCGCTGACAAAATCTATTTTATTTTTAAAATGAAAAGTCTTTGCTACTGCAAGTTATTAAACTATGTATTCTGATGGAAAAATATATTTTCATAGCTTTTTGGAAAAAATATGGAAATGTAGTTATTAATCCAAGTGGTGAGCTTGAAGGATATACAGAGATCTCAAGCTAACAAGAGTGGTTTCTAGAAGAAATCAATGAGATAAACCAACTTAAAGGTTAAATTAGCCTAGTGGACTAGGCATTGACTAGGAAAACAAACATAGGATATTAAGTAAGCTGTCAAACTTTGTTTGTTTGATATAGTAAAAATAATCAGGGAAGATTATAAGAAAAAAATTTCTTCAGGGTAGGTGCAAAAGAATAGCTAAGAATATGCTGAAACTGAAACAAGGATCAAGGATGTATGCACATTGTCTATCATAAGGAATAGATCAGTTGTAGCATTAAGAGAAACTGTTCACTCTAATATTATTAAGAAAAATTAATGGGCTATGAATATATTTCAGTTGGTGATGAATTCTGTTCTAAGTAGGCAAAAAGATCCAATTTCATTGCTAACACTACAAATTTTTTTAAAAAATATAAAGAATGAAGAAAATGAAACAATAGAGAAATAATACTGCAAATTGCAAACCAATATTTCACCAAGTAGAATGAGATTGAATGCCTTTCCATTTCTACATTATTGTCATGTAGTGCAACAACTTGCCTTGTGATTGGGGTTCATTGAGGATAAACACCTTATACAAATATTTCAGTGGTGGAGCAAGAATTCAAACCTATTAATGTTTCAACTCAAAGCCTATTGGTAATGCAGTTTTGGTTTTACCAGCATTATATTGAATTTCTTTTCCAAGTTTCAAATTAGTTCCAAACACATTTAAATATTTTGTTTCTCAATAGATTTGCAAGATCTCCCAACCCACTTTTCCCCCACTTATTTCCATTTTTAATTAAAAAGAGGGAACAGAATATCATTTTTAACAGAAAAAAGGTACAAAATAAAAGTAAGGTCTCAGAATCATAGTTACCAAATCATAGTACGAAATTCATTCCTTGCTGCTTGGGATTCATTCTATAAATACCTTAATTTCAAATGGTCCAACACACACTCTGAAAGGCATAAACAGCATTTTTATTTCATAATATTCACTAACAGCTGACAGAGAGGCATGCAAATGATCAAAAATAATTTTATTACACTGGTCTCACCCCAGGTTTGTCAAACTTTATAATGGGCAATTTATCAAAACCAAGTAATGGGAAAATGCTTGCAAAGTTTCATCTACTCAGCCTGTTGCTAAGACACTGATGGGTCTCAGCATCAGACAAGGGACTGTGCTTTACCAACATCTCTAAGAGCTTCAGCAGACGTCTGTCCTCTTGCAAGGGCACAGTTTATTTGACTATCAGGAATGGAAAAACCTAAAAAGAAAATGATCAAAATCACAAAGTTTTTTTGGACCCTAGTTAATCTACTTTGGCCCTGAAGCTAGTCTCCAACCTAAGCTCTCATCCACCCTCCCAGAAATATCTTTCACCACTCTTATCTTTAGTCAAGATGTCCTGTTTTACCCTTTCCTTACACACTGATCCCACCTTTAGATGACTTTGCTCCACTGATTGTGAACAGAACCCTACAATACAGATCATTTCCAACACCACTTAATTTGCTTAATTAAGTTGACTAAGCAGTTAAATTTCAGTTCTTTAGTGATCAGAATAAAACAAAGTCTTATTGATTGACTATATTCATGAATGAAGTAAAATTAACTTCAGGTAAGTTTGATGTAAGAGCAGTTAAAAGTCTAGAAATTAGTCTACTCTCCTCATGAACACTCTGTTGTAATTTTTAGATTTGATAACAATTTTTTTATAATAATTTTAATATTTACTTCACCAGGTTTACTTTTCCCACTAAATTGAAGAGGTGAAATATACTGTTTGGAAATTGACTGGAGATTTCAATTCTACCTCTCATCAATTGTAAATTTCCATTAGAGTTTCTAATAAGCTTAGTTAGAAAATCCTACATTGGATTTCTCTTATTTTTTTAATTAAGATTGTGTTTTTTCTTTAACAAATGATTACTACTTTGTAAAGAATACAAAGAAAATGTGTTTCGGTTATGTGATGTTGTGAGTGTGCTACCTTTAGGGTGATAATCCACTTAAAGACTAATCTTTTCATTAGAGTGTGTTATTGATCAATTCAAGTTCAGAAACTGCCAGAACAAAAATCACTTTTTTGCTGGCCCTAAGGTTCACATTTTTCTAGACACAGGTTCAGAATAGTCTGCATCAGTGTCGCAAAGTCAGCAGAGAAGGTAGAAACCTACACTGAGCAGCGTTGACTCATAAGGAGGCAATAAAAATTATTTTGTGAGGAAAGTTCTGTTGGAGTAGAAACCAGGCACTCTGTGACAGAGGCTGCACATGGCTGCTAGAAGATAAAGAAAAGAGTGTCTGGACTCCGGAAGAATGCCCAGACAGACCAGGAGTGCAGAAACCTCTTCATGTCCTCTTCTGTCTCTGGCCACAATGTGCCAGGAGGTGGCCGAAGCCCACATTTCTCAGCCCTTGCTGCAGTGGGACCTGAGTCTTGACTTCTAGTGACTTGGGAATCTGGTCAGAAAAGCTCTTTCAATGTTATTTTCATCACAATTTTTACTTCTGTTTTCAGTCGATCACATATGAATCTTCTTGAAGTAATTTTCAGAGATATAAATATTAAAATAAGTAAAATTAGTAGGAGACATTTTGCACAAGTTATAATACACCCACATAACTGGTGTTCACTTTTCTGTTCCTTTACTCAACATTTGTTAAGCCCCTAGTGTATGTGTAAGGCTTTTTTCACAAAAGATTCATTACTTAACAAAATATCAGGATGAGAAGTTCATGTTATCATTTTTTCTTGACTAATGTTCACTTGTGAATTTCAGGCTTTGAGCTACCAACATGGAGAAAATATCTATTGGTTAAAGATAGTTTCAAATTTTATCACACTGGTAAATCTTTATCTTCCTAATTACATGAAATCAACTTGTCCTTTTCTCCTTACTTTTTTTTGCAGTATTTAAAAGAGAACAATCCAAAGATTTATGAAATATGAAAAACTCATATTTTAACACTCAGACTACATGGACAGAACAGAATAGAGGAATGTTGAACTGCATTTGCAAAATTACATCCCTGAATTTCTGCTCTTCCTTTAGCTAGGTTCTCATCTCCCCTGAGCATTGATTTTTAAAGAGATCATTTTGATTGTGAACTTAGTTCCGTATTTTTACACTACAAAGTCACCAGGAAATTTTATATCATCAGAAATTAACATTTGGCCACATTAAAATTGTTAAATGTATTATTTAAATAATTTCAGAAAGCTTTCTGGGATATAATTTAAAACAGTTTCATGTTCTAAAATACTGATAATATTTAGGAAAGCAAAACAGCTAATCTAAGAAAGTTACCTACTGCAGGGTCTATCTAACTTAAGAATAGCCCTTCATGGGCTCCAGTGTGGAAGACTGAGCCAGAGGACAGGAAGCCATTCTTCTCACCCTCCTGTAGTGGGTCAGGGTGTTCATCATCTACCTTTAAGCCATGTGTGTGAGGATTTGATTTTGTGTACTATTTTCTTGGACTCTTACTTCTAAAATGAAAGTACCAACTCTTTAGTATTAAAATATCTGAGCTGCAAACGAATCTTAAGCATATAGTCTGGTTAAACTGATGTAGATATCAGTTGTCAAAATGTTGAGCTCCTCATACATTCCTCATAAATCTCTTTTTACCCAAAAAGCACTGAACAAAGGTTGGTAAAATCATTCCTAATTCTTGATCTGGGACGTGGTACCTCATCAGGACTCTGAAAACTAATTTTATTTAACCTACCTTCATCGTAGTTAGGGGATATTTACTTCTTCTTCCACTGCAGTGTGACTCTCACTGGCACTTGGGGAATGTGAGTTTCTCCTTCAAGAGTAAATTCACTGATTATTCTATAATCATCATTCTACTTTTTTATAAATTTGTCGAGTATTGGAGCTGAAAACAGTGATGATAAGGAGTGAGGGCTTGCTGCCTGAAGCTCAAAGAGGTCGATAGGAGACCAGGTTTTTGCAAAAAGAAAGAGCTTCTGTTGAAGGAAACCATCAAGGAGAAAGGAAATCTGTTCAAGTCTGCTTCCCTGATTGGTTGGAGGAGGAGACATTGTAGGAAGGGAGAGGGCAGAAGCTTCTTGTTGATCTGATGGCAGCAAAGGGACGTCCTAGGGTCCTTCTGCACAGAGGGAGACCATCACAGTGGTTCTTCATAGGCTGCATGTTTCTTTTGCTGGTGGAGAGGGGAGTGGAGGTGTTTTTCATTTTCTTTATGGAGAATTTTAAGCTGCAATGTCAATAGGCCATCCTGTGGATGCGTGGGCTTCTGCCTGTGTCCAGTTTTGAAAAGCTGGCGTGGACTCAAAACTCACTCCGGGAAAACAGAGCAAGCACTTTAGTTGTTTTAGGAATGCACATACAGGCATGGCCAGGCCTGCGTCAGTTTTAGTAATATGGAAAATCGTGATGCTTTGCCATGCTGAGCTGGAGAAGTGTCCTTAGAATCAAGACCTCTCTGTCCTCCTTTCACCTCAATCTTTGGATCCTTCTCGCAGGTACATAGAAGGGCTTCCTTTGAAGTTTCCCTTATCTTAAAAAAAAATAATGGTCTTAAGATCTTCTCTTCAGGAGTCTCATTAAGTACAATTAACCACCATAGAATAGAAGCAACTACAAGTTATCACCAATGCTTTTCATCTATTCTTCTGAAAGTCACTCAGAGAGACTCCCCGGGGAGACTTTAACTGTACAATAAAACAACCTTTGATCACAGAACATTTATTCTCTTCACTCGGCCACAAATCTGACACATTTCCCAAGGAACCTATTACCTTCTCTATTTCAAAATGCTGTCTAAAACTGGGACAGGGGCTACGTGCCCGTCATACTACCACTTGCAAAGCTAAGGCAGGAGGACTGTGAGTTAGAGGACAGCCTGGAATGTGTAAGCAGGAATCTCTTTCAAAACCCCCACAACGTAATAGTTAGAACAACTATAATAAAAATACATATATACAAAGTAACATCTACTTAAGCTTCAACTATCAGGCCTTTCTTTGAATTGTATTTATATTTTCTAGGGCTCCCATATTTAAGCATTTTAATAAAATGTATGTATTTTTAAACTTTTAATCTTAATTTATCATTTATAATATGTTGCTAACATGGTTATAGACTATCAGATATCTGGCTGCTAACCATTTCTCTGGCCATATCTCTTCCCAAATCTTTCTTGTAACTTCTGGCCTTACCTGAGCATAGTGCATGTGCCTTTCATGACTACTTTCCAAAATAATTTCTGACCTAAAAGTTTTTGAAAACTTGAATGAATAGCAACTGTTAGGACTGAGATCCACCCTTATACCTATTTTAGCTTAATTATCTCTGTAAAGACTCCAACTGAGGTTAATTTTGTTGTTCTAGTGACTACAATTATGATGGTTTGATTTTGGAGGGACAAAATTCACCAAGAATGAAAGGTAAAGTCAAGATTTTATTGGGAATTTGGAAATGCCATTTAAGTGGAGCCTTTCAAAGCAGGGAACCCAGCTGGGGTTGGGTAGGATCATAGCACTACAGTTCAGGCTTGGAGAAAAGGGCAGGCAAAGATTCCAAGACAAAACTCAGGTAAGTGTGAATGCTTTCCTTTGCAGAACTCATGGGGCTTTCAGGAAACTTTTGTGATGAAGTCAAACTCTTTCCTTGGGTGGGAGACTCCTGAAAAGACAAAATAATGGTAAGGCCATTAATAAGGATAATTACCTGCAGAAATGATGATAATGAAACTGTTTAAAACAATGCTAACATGCCAGTGAAACATCAAAGTTACTTAGGAGTCTATGGTCTAGATAAGTTTCAGTTCTTGGATCCAGGTTAACGTAAGGGTAGGGAGCTTTGCCCTTCACTCTGAAGTCTAGACAATTAAAGAAGCAATTTACATCAGCCCGAAAGGCATTTATTAACTTTCACTGGTTAGTTTGAAGAAATGCTTATATAAACTCTAGATTATATTTGAAATACTACATTTAAAAATTGGAAAGGATTATGTCAATCTTACTCCTCATGGATTAACTTGAAATCATTTCCCTTAAAATAAACACAATCTAAAAATTCAAGGGTAAAAAAGTACTGTTAAAGCTATTTCCACAGATTATCCTTCCCGAATGATTAACAGAGGTCCACAGTTATGTTCTTAATCCTCATTAACCAAAAACTTTCCACTGGCTGCTGTCATATGCTGAGCACTGAAGCAAACTGTTTTATGATTGATCAAATGTGTCTTCTTTTTTTCTGAAGTTGTACATGGACTTGGGAGAAATGAACTTTTAATGGTATCCTTAAATACTACTTCCCAAAATATATTCTATTTTGTAATATATTTTCATATTTCTTAAATTTTGAATATCCAGTGATTTTTCACAGTTTACAGCTATGTTCTCTAGAACACCTGGCATCATTAAGGGTATTAAGAAATTTTTGCAAACTTTTCTCAAAGGTCAAATGAATCTAGAGAAAAGTAGATCAAAATGATGTTGGGAGACTTTAAAACAAGGTGTGGTATGTGGTCTACAAAACTTTATTGTCCTGCCTCATTGTTTCAGAACATCCTTCAAGCTGGATTCCATGCACAGACATCGACAAACACTGCTTTAGTTTCATACACCCTGTGCATCACAATTTTACTTCAATAATTTGCACTTTTCAAAGAATGGCTGCTATTGCAAAATCAACCAAGAATAAATGCTGGTGAGGCTGTGGGGAGAAAGGAACCCTTCTCCACTGCTGGTGGGACTGTAGACTTGTGCAACCATTGTGGAAATCTGTGTGGAGATTCCTCAGAAAACTAGGACTAGAGGTCCCATTCAACCCTGCTAACCCTCTGCTAGGAATATACCCAAAGGAATTTTTAAAATCACATTGGAAAGACACATGTACACCCTTGTTCATTGCAGCTCAGTTTGTGATAGCCCAATCTTGGAAACAACCCAAATACCCATCAAATGGAGCCTGGATAAAGAAGATGTGGGGTTTTTTAAATAGAGTATTACTCTGCCATAAAGAATGACAAGATTCATTAATTTATGTGCAAATGAATACACCTGGAGGACACACTAATTAGTGAAATAAATAGATTACAGTTATGCAAATACTGTATTTTTCTTTCATATGAGCACCTGTAGATGTAAATAAATTCTAGAATGTATGATAGTTTTTGTAAAATAGGCAATTTCCAAAGGGAATTTGGTGTGGGAACATAGTGAGGGGAAGGAATAAATATTATTCTGAAAGAAAATAAAAGAGCATGTATGTAGGGGGTGGGGGGTTGGTAGGGATGTGGGTAAAAATGAGAATTAACTTGTGTCATATACCGGTACAAATTTCCCAATGTTGTGTGTGATTGTGAGCTATATATAAAATGTACCAATAAAGTATTCAATTAAAAAATAATTTTCAATTTAAGATCTGATCCCTCATCTTCCCATTCACAATTCATCCTCCATGCCATCAATTCTTTCATAGAAAAATGAGCTAGCTGGGGATTTTTCCGCACAAAACGTACTTCTAATACTTTGAGCATATTGTATCTCAGTCCCCAAATATGTTTCTTTGGCATGTCTCCAACTGGTTGCTCAGAGAAACCGCAGACTTCTGCAGTTTGGGATGGCTCTGATAAACTATCCTGCTGTGAAAAGAAATTCGTATCTATCTACACTAGCAAAGGAAATAGCAGGTAGAAAAAGGAGCTTTTCTTATTTGCTAACACCTTTCTGCCTTGGAGGGATCTTTCTACAAGAAGAAGAGTCTGGAGCAAAAATATGGACCAGGCCCACACAGAGAGGACTACAGGCCACTGCGGCTGAAGATTTGGTCTGGATGATGAGACAAACTTTTTCCCCAGGAGCCCTCGGAATTAGCTAGCCAGTACTCTTCCTCTCCCTGCGGAAGGAACATTATGCTAAGCTGGTAGCAGTCATATTCCTTGGGCTGTGGTTTTCCCATTTTTTGTCATTCATAAAGTTTCCCCCTATGTAATTTTGCCTCTTCTCCTATTTACTTTGTCTGGGTTATATCCAAGGAAACCTTGAGAGGGCCAAGGGGAAGTTCCCTGGACCCTTACAACACAAAAAACAACAGTCCAGTAGAGATGTCCCTTATGAGTGAACTATGTGCATGTTTTTCAAATTTCCACAAGTAAAACGTTATTTATTGATCTTTTATTTCTCACGTCTAAGATTGTTCCATGAAGAGTCGTGATTCTCTAAAGGCTCCCTTCTTTTGCTGGAGAAATATAAGAAAAAATCTCATCCTGGAAATGTCTACATAAAGATAAAAGAGAAAGAAAATAGTTTCATTATTGAATAAACATTTGACCAGAATGTGATGCATAACTGGAAATGAGCAAAAAGAGAAACAAGTCTCTCTTATAGAATCATGTAGATGCGCCCCATTACATACACGTCCCCAAAATAAATAATACTTAGTGCTCAAGAAGGCTGACTTCATAACACTCTTTGCACCACAAAGTTGGTCATAAATTCACTTGGTAATTCAGTTGACCAACTAATCAGCTTTATCCAAGAGAAAACAGTCTTGTGTCTTCGTGGCAGGAGGCACTTCCGCTAGTCACAGTGAGGGGCTCCCAGGAAGTAGGCCGCCCCCCCACCCTGGGACAGTCTCAGGAACTTTTGCTCCTCGATGACTCTTTTCAAAGAAATGGCTCTGAAGTCCTGCCCCAAAGATTTTTCTGGGTTGCTTAGAAGCTTACTTTGCTTTAAAAAGATTTGCAAGCATTTCAGAGGGACAGAGAAAGAGTTCACAAGGACAACTTTTCTAAAGTCAGTGCTGACTTTCCTTCTTTAGCTTCCTGTTACATTTTCAACAGGCAGAACTGAGCCTTTTATTTTAATGTGCATTTGCCCTGTTCTCAGTGGAAGCCTCCCTATGTCTACAGACTTTTCTTGATAAGTACCGAAAGATATAGCTGTACCCTCTTGCAACACAATTTGTAAATTTGTAAAGCAAAATTTCTGTTGTATGGTTACGAAAATATAACTATGACCTAAGGTTGTATAAAACCTGCAAATTTGAAAAAAGAAAAAGTTTTGAACTGATGATCTCAATTGATCTTATTAGTACGCAGAAATACCTACCAAGATATTCTCACTTAAATATAAATATGAAAGGCAATGGTGTAACTATTTTAGGGAGATCATAGAATACTGGTGACAGCATAACATGGCAGGAACCTGCGTTTGAGTTAGAAATTAGTGCTTTTCAATGTCAAGAGAAAAACAGTGTATTTGTACTTCAACCTGATTTGATAGGGAAAAAGAGCCACTGCAATTTGAGTAACTGAGTGAGAATAAATTTCAACATACTCAGAGGGGCACAGATTTTAGAGTGCAAATGACAGAGATTATTTTCTCGATTGAACTTCAGCGAGGCTCCTAAATCTTCTTGCTCATCCCTGTATTTCTTTCTAAAATTCAGTGTTGGCAAGAACCCTGCTGTCATTGCAACAAGGGCTCCTCGTTACGCGGCCGCTCTCGACACCTGGGCAGGCTGTCCACCCTCCTCTCTGCTCCAGAGAGTATCTGCTCCCCGGTGCGTTAACACAGGAATCCCTCACGGTGTGTTTAACCAGAACCCTCCTCACTCCCGAAGTTACTTCTTACTCATTTTCTCTCTTACTCTCAGCCTGTTCTTTGACTATAAACACCCTCCCTGCCCATTCTGTGTTCCGAACCGAGCCCCGCTTTATACTGAAGTCTCTTTCTCCTTATAATAAAAGTCTGGAATAAAGTCAGGTTTTATGATTCCAGGCTTAGCTCTCACCAGCATCCTGCGTGCTTTGGCAAGCCTGAGTTTTGCCTGCTCACCCTCCGGGGATGATGACTCTCACATTACCCTGGAGAACATCGTCAAACTTAAAGGAGAGGTGTGTGAGCCAAGGGCTGGGCGGGACTGCAGTGGAGTAAGCGCTCCATAAAAGACGATCCTTTTCTTTCGCTTCTGAAAATTCCAATCACTGACAAAGTGAGGACATAGAACTTGGATCCCCTCATTGCTCTGCGTTCTGTGTCCCAAAATCCTGATTTAAGTTACACACTGCAGTTCGAGGGAATTTTAACATTTAATATATTTTGGTAGCATTTCGTTTATCTTAACCTTTATTGTTACAGTACGATAACAATTGTTGTTGTTCTTACACAATTGAACCCAGGGCTTCCCACATATACTTTCAGCTAATTTAATTTTGATTTTTAAACGCTAGAGAAGGAAACAAAGGGTTGGATCTCTGGCAAATGGGGAGGCATCCGGGAGACTGAGGGTGACAGCTGAAGAGGAAGGAAGGAAAAGTAAGAAGGACTGTAATATGCCACATGCAAGGGGCTAAGAGCCTCAATGGACGTCAGCATGTCACAAACATGAGCTAAGAACAATGGCAGCAGAAGGAAAATACGGACGGGGCGTGGAGGGAGGGGGATGGGTGGGGAGGGAGAGGGAGCGAGTGAAAAGAGACGCACTGGGGGATGTCCATGGACCCATCACTTCATATACTGCGAACTTGTACTAATTTTAAAAAGCTAGAGAATGCATATAAATTACACGTTGCCCACACATTTTATACACTTTTTTCTTTTAATTTTTATGTACCTCTGCTGATATTTAATAGTTTAATCCAGAGTCACTTTTTACTATTTGGTCCTGGCAGAATACTAGCACTGAAAGTATTCTGCAAAATACTTCTCACTTATTTGGGTTCGGGGTTAGTTCCGAATAATACAGCCTAAGGCTATTCACTATTTTAAAACATTGAGTGAAAAAGTTATTTAGTTCCTATTAAATGAACCTGAGGTCTTGTGCTCTTTCTAGCTGCTGCCTTTGAAAAACAGGAGCTGAGGCTGGGGAAGGAGCCCTGTGGCACTGCGCCTGTCGCTCAAGCTCAAGGTCTTGAGTTCCACGCCCCGTACGGGGGGCGGGGCATAGGAGCTGGTGGTTGAGGCTGCTTTCAGGGTCCTGTCCCTGGCGTGTGGCCGCTCGGCCTTGCTCCGCTGCTTATGCAATTCAGCACCAGGCCTCTCAAATTACAGCAGCGAGCCCAAGGCTTCAGGTGTAATATGCGACCTCTGCCGGGATATCACAATGGGAAGGTGTTTTGTATGTAATCTTTTTCAAGGCTGCACATCCAAACACACATTCACAACCTGGAGAATAAATGTGACTGTCTCCGTAATTTAGAGACAAGTGATACATTTCTGTCGGAAGCTGAGTTACGTAAATATTCTCACATATGGAAAAGAAATGCAGGATTTTCGCCCCCTTTATGAAGGTCAAATGGAAATAAAGCCAAATACAAAGAAACTGCAGTTGCCCCTATTTTTATTTTATGGAGTTATTTTGAATGTTTGGAGTTAGGAAATAAAAAGGAAACTGTTGAAGTGGTGATTGGAAGATAAAATATATTTAGATACAAATGTGTATAGAAAGATTATATATTCTGAGACAATATTTTTAATTTAATTACACCACATTCTTAAATACCATAGTCATTTTGCTCTAACACTATAAATAAATATATTTTTGATGTTCTCAAAATAAATGTCACTGGAAGCTGTCTGCAATGAAAACTCGGATTCTGGCACAGTTTTTTGCTATTTGAATATTTTCCTCTTTCACATTACTATTTCTTACAGAGCAATCACCTTAGACATTGTACACCGTTGCAGGTTTGGCTATGACTAGAAATGTCGAGAAAGCTTCTTGAATGAGTCCTACCAGGCTCCACTGGAGTTGAGGAGTGATGTGGAAAAATAATTTAAACTGTGTTTTATTCTACATTGCGGACACAATTTGTTAAATGGACACATACTAGTGCAAAAAGACTGAGAAACGTCCTGGGTACTTCGTCATGTCTTTCGAGTCTGATAGCAAGCAGTTCAACTCTTTCTGAGCCAACTATCATATGCATGATGAGTTTCGTGAAGGGGGAAACTTCTAAAGCTTTCTTTCAACGATAACAAATAGTCACATGTCATGGGTTTGCCACCACATAGTGGGTATGATTCTCTGGCTTTAACCCTCAGCACTGTGAAATAAGTAAATAACATAATAAATATTTTAAAATTACAACTTTTGTGCTAAACCAAAAAAAATGAGAAAAGTTACAAATTTTGAGGTCCTTGAATTTTTATCAAAAATTTCTGCTATTTTGCATCAGCTACAGATAGGAAAATGAAAAAATAGTAAAGCAAATATTTAACTACATACTGTAATGTTTTTAAAAATGTATTGGTACACTTTAGGTGTACAATATGAAGACATTCATCACTGGGATCTTGTACCTGTATATGACACAACTTGATTTTTTCTTTCCGTTCTTTTTCCTTTCTCTTACCTCTCATCTCTAGTTTCCTTTCTCTCTCGAACATTTTCTTTCTATTTCACAGTATCTATTGCCCATTCCGGTCCTCATCTACACTTACAGATTTTTACATGGCAGAAACTGTTCAATATTTACAGATATGTGACCTATCTATTTCACTTTAGAGTATGGCCTCAATGTGCATGCATTTAGCTATAAATGTCCCAAGTTTATCATCCTTTTTGGCTAAGAGCTATTCCATTTTATTT